>JAJDFE020000065.1:0-86175 GCA_021527465.2 Geoglossum glabrum | reverse complement strand
TATATTATAACTACGCTGTGACCACCGTTCTTCCCAAGCGCCTTAGCGACCAACAAGAATACTACTGCGCCCAACACTACACCTTACTTGAAAGCACATACCTTACTTCCAAATGGTCGGGGAAGGAAAAGAGTGGTCGCGTGGACCTCCTAGTCGAGTGTCAGAGATGGGCCATCGAGTGTGTTAGAGATGGAAATAGGCTCCTCGAACACATCTCCAGGTTTCGAGAAGGCGGCAGATACTTTGAGTGGATCAAATCCCAGGAAATACGAGACTACATTCTGCTAGATTTCCGGCAGTCCAAGCCCCAGAGGGCCAGAGGTATGACAGACACCACCTATTCATCCTAGGTTTTGGATAACTAACTAGATAACTAAATGACGTGCCCTGGCTTTATTCCGTCGTGTTCTCTGACGACTTCAACCTAGTGGTCGGACCCATCGCCCTGTGAAAAAAAAAAAAAAAAAGTTGGAGTTCGGCTTGAAATTTGGGATGGGTAGGCAGCTATAGAATGGGTAGTTGGCCATAGAAAGCAAGCCTGTAAAGCAGAATAGAATAGAATAGAATAGAATAGAAGAATGTCGCGGTCAGAAAACATATCCAAAAATCGGCAAGCAAACAACTGCTATTTTCTGGTTACGAATACTGCTTAGGACATACATATTTAAAAAAAAAAAAAAAAACCGCCGTAGGTAAATTTCTTTCTTTTTTTTTTTTGGTTGTTGGTGAGGATTTGTAATGTATTTTTTTTTTCTCCAAGTCCAACTAGGGGTTTGAAAAGGGAGGAGTATAGAAAAAAAAAAAAAACTCTTTAGAAAAAAGTAGTTGACAGAGACTAGTTACTTCATATCTATTAGTAGTAATAATAGCATCCATTAGGGTACAATGATTTCTGTTTAACACGCGCGATAAACCCTCCCACCAACAGATCTTTTAGGAAAATAAAAGAGATGAAGAAAAAAAAAGAAAAACAGAAAATCAGCAATAATGAGCCCTCCCTCTCATGTCCTTTATTTTCCTGTCATTCAATTCTCTTTTTCCCCTCCTCTAGATAACTCAAGCGCGCGTTGCTCGCACCACGCTCGTGTCTCCGATCAACCCATTTCCCAATAACCCTATCCTTCCTCACCTTGCCGAGCGCCTCATTATAACCATCTGTAGCCCAGGGGAGAGGGTTCAATTTTGGCCAATTGACCTATATATTTTCGTGTTAGGATGGGGGTAAAAGCCCCTGGAGTACAAGGTGTATGCGGAGGAGTGACGTACATAGAGCATGCCATGTGAGTAGATGAATTGGAGGCACCAAATGCCCACCACAAACCAGAAGATGAGAAATATCCGTAAGGGGAGGGTTGCTGCGTTTGGCAAACGTCTATTAAATGTTGCGACTAGGACCATGAAGGCACTGGCTGCAAGCAGATAGGGCATAGATTGGATGAGAACAGGTCTCCTATCCACAAACAATAGCGTGCTCCCAATGTTCGATGCCGAAGGGAGGTATGTTCCAAGAAACACGTCAAACCCATCTTGCCTGGGTCCGTCGGTAAAATTGTTGGAGATATACCGTGTGATAGAGTTCGACAGATCCTGAAGCATACCTGCCTTCGTTCTCTCGCCAGTTCGCGTAAAGTCTGTTTTGAGTGCTCCGGTCCCGGAATAAGACTTCGACACAACGTCCGCATTGTCAGCCCACATGTTGCGGAATACACTTTCAAATGCCTCGTCACTGCTTGCTGATTCCCCAGACTTCAGGATTCCGACATCAATGAGCATCCGATTCAGCACCCACCGGGCAAGCATGCTTTGGACAACGTTCGTTCTGTCCAGGCAGTCCATGCAATTGGTTCGCACGACGCCGGTCTGCTCACTGCGGACCTCCAGGTGATCATGGTAGTCCCCGGGCATAGCAATGCCTCTGAAATATTGTTGTTTTACCAATGCGTCGCCCATCTGTTCGAGGATAAGTTCTGCTCGATGCCACCTTAGCCCCTTGGTTTCGTTGTGGAAGTCGAAGTAGACGTATTTTAGACGGTCAAGCTTCTGCGATCGTTGTCCAGGCTCTAGCGTTCGAAATTTCTCGTCCGAAATCTCGTCAGCATGCTTGCGTTCTATAGGCTGGGTGATAAGCAATCGTACTATCCGCTCGTAGGCGGTTTTGATTTGCTCCTCTCGGCCTTTCTGCTTTACAAGGTTGACTAGAATGTTATCTCCGTATAGTCGAATTTGCTCGTCAAAGTGCTTCATTGACGCAGGTATTGCGCTGTCGATTCCACGAATCTGAAGCGCAGGGGTGTAGTGCAGATTACTAATCTCAGACCAGTATAATGGTACGCTCCCACGGGTCTGGACGTATGACATTACTTGCACCTCAAGTCTATCGTTTCCGCCCACTTTTCCGTTTTGTATTCCGCCTCCCCCAGCAAACCCCGCTAATCCGCCGGTGGAGTCGTTTAAAATGACTATTTGTTCAGTTTCATTGAAGTTAGAGACATGTCCTTGATCGTCAATTCCCCGCGAGAAATATCTGGTGCCCACTCGGTGTCTGGATCGTCTGGAGATGAGAACGAAGGTTAACGGTGTGCCTTTGACCGCGGTATTTCTGATTTCCATCATTCCAGACATAACGGGGAGTATATAGGGATCGGCTCCAGGTTGCTGCATATTCTGCTGCCGCTGGTGACTGCTGCCGCTTCCACCCCCCGTTCTAAAGTCGATGAGATCGGTCTGAATAAACCTATTCCAGAAGAATCTGTCATCTGCTCGTTTCCACAACGGCAGCGAGATGTCTGATTGCGCCTGTCGCTGGAAGCTATTGGTGATGTCAAAGGAGTATGAGAAGTACATCGGACTAGTTTTGATGACGGTCTTGAGGAGAGAGAGGTAGCTGTCCTCATCCGGATCGTGGAGCGGACGCTCACGCAACGGAAGGAATTCAGTAGCGATGACTTTATAGACCATGTGTCCCTTCAGCCGGCCCATAGGTTGGGCTTTCGAAATTACAATTATGTATTTATCTTTTGGTTGGGTTAGCAATGTGTCCTCTCTCCTAACAAAGACAGCATCTTCACCTAGTCGTAATTTGATTATTCCAAGAATGCCAGCAATACTAGAGACACGCTTCGCCCCCAACAATGCACCATCATTCAGTCTAATATCCCCCGTTGGGCGATCAACGACCAGCGTTGGAGCTGACGGAGACGACGGCGAAGCGAACGCATATCGAGAGGATGATGCATGCACATTGATGTCGCGGAAGGGGAGGACAACAGCCATGGTAAACTGGGGCGAGGATGGTCACGATTTGTGGAGTCTGCTGTCCTGGGGGACTACGACGGCTGCGGTGGACTTATTGAGAGGCGCGGTGTCCAAAATGACTTGGCGATCTTGATGAGCGGAATCACGTGCTCGCTAGGCTTCTGACTGGTCCCTGCCTTGACATAGCGACGTGACCGTCGTCACCTTTCAATATTAACAACACCATTGACTTCGTCCACGCACATCATCCACCCAAACCCATCAGTCTTCAGACTTTCTATTCCCCCGGATAGCTTCCCTCTACCTGCGCATTCTCTCCTCTCGCGTCATGGCAACGAGAGCCCCAACAGCTTCACGACCTGGCGGTTCGCGATTTGCCCAATTCAAGTTGGTCTTGCTAGGTAACTACTGCGCCGCCTCAGGGACACTATTTTCAATGAACGTGGAAGAGAGGAACCGTTGCTAACGAAGTGCATACAGGAGAGTCCGCTGTCGGCAAGGTTCAGTCCCAGCTCCAGATTTGCTCTTGCCGGTCTAATAGCATCACTCACTAACTTACCCAACAGAGTTCACTAGTTTTAAGATTCGTCAAGGTAGGTAGTTCTTTGACTTACCCTCTATGCGTCTACCCCAGTGGACACGTCCCCGACATTTCGGCCAACGTATTCACTTTAGGACCAATTTGACGACTACCGAGAATCGACTATCGGTGCTGCCTTCCTCACCCAAACTATTGCGTTAGATGACACAACGACAGTGAAGTTTGAGATATGGGATACAGCTGGGCAGGAGAGATATAAGTCACTGGCCCCAATGTATTATCGGAATGCCAACTGTGCGGTGGTGGTCTATGATATCACTCAAGCTGTAAGCGTACGACATCTATGGTTGGGGCTTTTATTTGCTGATGGTACCTCAGTCATCCCTAGATAAAGCCAAGGCCTGGGTGAAGGAGCTTCAACGCCAAGCTAACGAGAATATCATTATTGCTCTCGCTGGCAATAAGCTCGATCTAGTGCAAGATTCGTCAAGCAGCGGCGCGCCAACGGGCAATCCGGACAAGCGAGCAATCCAAACGGCCGAAGCTGAGGCATATGCTAGGGAGGCAGGCTTGCTGTTCTTCGAGACTTCTGCGAAAACTGCGGAAAATGTTCGCGAATTGTTTACAGCTATCGCGAGGAAGTTGCCTCTTGACCAGGCTGGTCCAAGAGGACTGCCTCGAGGCCCTCGACCAGGAGTAGACCTTAGACCAGAAGCTGCAGGAACACAGGGCGGTGGTGCATGCAATTGTTAGATGTCGCAAGTTCAAGTATCTATGAACATGAAGTATGCCCCATATCATGGTATTCCTTGACCCGTTGTTCATTTTTAGAGTGTTGGGCGGAAGCCACCTTGATCTCTTGTTTGTGTGGACCGCACCGTAGTCAGGCTGTGAGGGTGGCTCGGGATATTCAATGTGCTGGGCGCTTTTCTCTGGCTTTATTTGCCCTTAATACACCATGAGTTCATGCTATTTGTACTGCAAGGTGGTGTTTCTCCCATCTATTACCATTTCCCTACCTCAATAACCCGTTTTACTATCACCCAAACGCAATCCTGTACCGAGTACAATAGTAATCTCTGTTCACCTGCCGTCGGTGCGAAGCATTTTCCACAGGTATTCCACAGTAGTATACGAATAAGACAGGTGCTACCCGGAGCGTCAACTCCGATGTCTTGGCACGGGTACCCACTCCAAACGATTCATTCTGAGCTCTTTCGGAAAACACCTCAAACGCTGCCTCGACATCTTGTTCGTCTCCCGTAGCGCGTCATGCTACGTGTATCTCTTTTGCCATCCAGGGCATCGACTTCCGGGCCGATTGTGCATAGGGGTCGGGCTCAATGGCTCTCGCGTCGAAGAACTCTGGCGGTCGGGCAGGTTCGGATTCCACGACATCACCGGTCTTCCCTCAATCATGCGCGATAATAAAACTAACTCCAGTTGCTATGGATCTAGAGATTCTATGCCGATTCAAACAAGCCTCAATTGAGCACTAAAGAGAACGTCGCGAAAGCGGATCCTGCTGTCCTCCCTGGTTCAGAGACCAACACCGCAGGATCCAAATCATCCAGTTCTGCTCCTCCAGTTACTCCAAATCCCCCAGCCGCGAATCTGCCACAAAATGTGCCACGGGTGCCACCGCCGTCGGCTCCAGCTAACAAGGCTCAGACTACGCTATCCACGTCCAGTCCAACGCCTTCTCCGAGCTCACAATCATCACCGCCACCGTCACCGCCACCCCCCCTCCAGCCTCCCAAGCCGGCGCGGAGCCCAAGACGCTTTCGCCGGCTTCTCATTGCGTTAGTATTGCTCACCGGTCTTGGTTACGCAGGTGGCGTATACTACTCCCTCGTCTCAGATAATTTTCACGACTTTTTTACGGAATATGTGCCTTTCGGGGAAGACGCTGTGCTTTACTTAGAAGACCGGGAGTTTCGCCGTCGTTTCCCAAATGCTACAGCCCGCATTATTGGGTCTTCAAGGGAGACTGGAAACAAAGTTACGATCCCTAGTGGGAGTGGCGTCACATGGAAGGTGGCTGACGGGATAGGCTCGCAGCAGAAGGGAAGACACACCAGTGCATTAGGGGGCGATACACAACCGATAGAGATAAAGGACCCAGAAAAATCTACCATAAAGTCCGGAAGCCAAAAGGTGGAGAATGTGAAGTCGAGACCCCTAGTCGGAAACCCATCGAGCCCTGAGAACGACACGAAGAGTAAGGCGGTTAAGGAGAAGGCCGCAGCCCAGGATCTAGCAAAGAGAGATGTGAAAAACGGACAGGAGACGAAACCGACAACCGTCAAGGTTATCGATCCTCTCGAAATCAAGGATGCTGAGGAACAGGTTGTCCGAGATCTTGTCAAGGTTATCAACAACATCATCGGCGTGTTGAACTCTGACAATGCCGGAGCTAAATACTCCTCTGCAATGGAGTCTGCAAAGGCAGAGTTCACCCAAATTGGAGGCAAAATTGTGGAAATGAGAGACTCGGAAAAAGAGTCTGCTGAAAGGAAAATCAAGGAATTACATGAAGAATTTGATAAAGCGGCAAAGGAGCTCGTCAGGCGGCTAGAGGAAGAAATGCGTGACCAGGAAGCCCGCTGGAGAGACGAATTTGAGTCTGAACGGGAAAAGTTGTCCCACTCATACCAAAGCAAGCTTCAGACGGAGCTTGAACGCTCAAAGGAAGTCTCCGAGAAACGTCTCCACAACGAGCTTTTAGAGCAAGCCATTGAGATGAAACGAAAGTTCACAGAAGACATCAAAGATCGTGTTGAGCAAGAGAGAGGCGGTCGCCTAGGGAAGCTCTCAGAGCTCTCCGCCGGTGTTTCTGAATTGGAGCAGCTCACATCTGGCTGGAACAAGGTCGTTGACTCGAATTTGAAGACACAGCACCTCCATGTGGCCGTCGAAACCATTCGCTCGAGCCTAGAAAAGGCTGATAGGCCGCGCCCTTTTGTCCGTGAGCTTGCTGCCTTGAAGGAAATCGCCGAAGATGACCCCGTAGTCAATGCTGCGATCGCATCCATCAGCCCGGTCGCCTACCAGCGAGGCGTTGCGACTTCTGCCCAACTGGTTGATCGTTTTCGCTATGTAGCAGACGAGGTGCGAAAGGCTTCACTGCTGCCGGAAGATGCTGGAATAGTAAGCCATGCGGCATCGCTGCTGCTGAGCAAGTTCCTATTTAAAAAGAAAGGGTTGGTTACTGGCAATGATGTAGAGAGCATTCTTAGCCGGACGGAGACTCTACTTGAGGAAGGGGACTTGGACAGCGCCGCGAGGGAAATGAATGAGTTAACAGGATGGGCGAAGACGCTCAGTAGAGACTGGCTTGCAGAGATAAGACGCGTTTTGGAAGTACAGCAGGCACTAGATGTAAGTCCCACCCACCCCCATCGGCCTTGGAATTTAGACTGACTACGACGCCGTCTAGGTTATTGCAACAGAAGCTAGACTACAAAGTCTACGAGTAGAATAGCTAGACCTACGCCCGGAACTTGCTTGTAGCAGATCTACCTTTCTTTAGGCGTGAATTCCTTAGACCAGGGGACGAGGCAGCGCTGAAAAAGTAGAAATGTATTATATCAATGGATTGTAGCATTATCCTGAATCCCACCCGACGCCCATGCAAGCGGAACACTGAACACTCCCGAGATTTACCAAGAGGGTGCCAAGCCTGGACCAGTCCATGCACTCTACTGTGGTCTCCTGGTAACAAGATCCAGCAAAGTATTTCCCAAGAGTGCTCTTCTCTCCCTCCGTTCGACAACGCCTCTTGCCACGCCTACTTCTCCCCCTCCCCTTTCTCGCTTTCTTTTTTCCTTAAGCTCTTTCTCCTCCTGGTCCCTCGCTTCTAATTCTCGAATCCAGGCCTCCCTCTTTTCCAGTGCCTTCTTCTCGGCCAACAAGCCTTCAAATTCCTTCCGCTTCTCGCGCTCCTTGCCATAGTAGAAGGACCCGGCAACTAGCGCGAGCAGTGTGAATCCCTGCGCGTAGATACGTGCGCGGAACATCCGATTGGCAGTGTTGTGATCACCGCGACGGATGCTAGATGTGGCACGATAAAGGGCGTAGCATGTCAATACGCAGCCTATGTCCAGAAAGTTTAGTGAGTAAACGGGTGGTAGGATGGGAGCGGGGTTTATATACCCAGTGGAATAAGAGGTTCCTCTTTCAGACGCCGAGAGAGCTTTTGCCAACGGTTTTCTTCATAGAAGTCCCTGACCCATTTAGTGATATGACCTTGCAAGAGCGACGAAGTCTAGGATATTCACTCGTTGCCATCAAAAGATGATGGGAGTGGTCCACTGCTATTCGTCATCGTGCTATGCCGTGTTGTTGAACCCGGTATTAGCTCTAATTTCGTAGTTTTTATGGTGACGGTAGGGCAGTAGTAATGCAATGATCCGTGATTGTCAAACAATCTTCACGGACCGTGTGATGCTTAAATTCATCGCTCTGGAGCGTCGAAGGTCGACCGGGTCGATGGGGTTCTGCATAAAACTAACCGGGACATGGGTGGATTTATTCTTTCACAAGCAAACACAGGCTCACAGGCTCTTCCGCCTAATGACAGCAACAGAAAAAGCCTTCCCCAACACCATCTACTATTGCAACCAGCGGTGGATCAACCCGCTGTACGGACGAATGACCGTACCCGCTGCAGCTCCTACGCTCATGCGTCGACGATGTCTGGACCGTCAAGCGGTCCAACGGCGAGATCTTCAACAGACTCTCACCCATCTACATATGCTCCATCATCATCAACACTAAACTCAGACCCTCCGTCGCCGCATGCTATTTTTAAGTCAGGCGAGTCTAGCAGTGTTTCCGGTAGTGCACAAGGTGGTGCTGGGCCAAGGGAAGAGAGGGCGACGATGCACCCTGCCAATAGTGACCGAGGAGAGTCCCGGCCTGGTGGGAGCCTGAGAGGCCGAGACAGCGGCGGTAGCTACAGAAGACATCTACATAGAGGCTCTGGTGGATTCCTTCTTGGGTCTGCCTTCGCATCCGCTGCACATCCACAAGACCTTCATTCCCGATCACAAGAGGTTGAAGAGTCTCGGACTACCCGAAAAGACAGCGGGAAGAGCGTTGAAACAGCAAATCCGGCCGAGGGCCAGGCGGACAAGCAGCACCGCCGGCATCGGCGATATCATGCATCCTCATCCCTCGGAAGTTCGCCGTTGTCGAGGGAGGTCACCGTTGCGAAACGCCAACATGGGGATAACGAGACTTCCAACGATCGTGATGAAGCCACAGTGCTGGGCTCTGGCGAAGGTCGCGTACCTTCTACCACTGGTAGAGCTACGGAGGGAATTCCGCGGGGAAAGACTGTGTCCAACCAACAGCAGGGCACATTTAATCTAGATACAGACCCCCTACAGATCGTTAATATTGCCTTGAACCTCAGTGAGAGCCGCCGAAAAGGCACAAATGCGACACGATTCAACGCTAGTAGTATCTTAAATGCTCGCCGAGTCGTTTCTGGCCCAGCCCCGGGCATACAGGATGGACCGCCAAATGGTCCACTGGTGGGTGGAAGCCTCAAACAGCACCTGCAGCAACAACGCCGGATACCACGCAACATATCACCAGCTCCCGACAGGAGTACGCAGGTAGCTACATTACAAAAACGCAAGTCTAGTCCCGCCTTGCAGACAACCTCTCCTCGGCAAGACCAGGAGTACATATACAACTTCTCAAAGTCTACCTTAGCTAGAGCTGAGAAGGCAAAGGTCTCCTTGGGGCTTTCGGCAGAATACATGCGTTTACTACGCCTTCTTCCACCTTTGAATGGCAACTCTAGCGGCTCTGGTAACCCGTACTCTACAGCGCCAAACTCCCCAATTACGAATGAATCCCGAAACCCCCTTTCAAGGTTCGTATCTGCATCAAGCACACTGGGTGTGGTTGGCAATAGGCCGTATAATCCCCTGCAGTATATCAGGAACCGGAAAGTGAGGGCCCGAGAGCGGAGGACCATCGACGCTGAGGCAGAGGGGTGGACTGATCTTGAAAACGTCAGGAATTGGGTGAAAAAGGTTGAGTTAGAGTCCACCAGTCCTTCATTCCAATCGGGAGACCGGGTTCTACTGCCACAATTCCCGGGGGGAGGTCAGGATACTGCGACCACTCCACAGTCGCCCCTGCAAACGGGTCGGTCAGGTAGAAGTAATGCCATAAACACAAAGCCTAAGCGCCCACGGGTGGATTGGCAGATATCTCCTGCTGAGCTATTAGCCGATGCCTTTTGGCTCGAGCTGGGAGACAACAAACGGTTCATCGAGGACAGTCATGGCAACAAATTATATACATACGATCCCAATGCTACTCAACACGGCTCTGAAATAGGAAACGAACGGGTGCCAGTAGATATAGCGGTAAAACTGCCACAGGTCCGAAATGGAGATGGAGAAGGGAGCTCTACTAAGAGCAATATTAAGATGCCCTCTTTCACTGCGAAGCTCGAGCATGACCGGGATGCTGGCAACAGCCGACGCCATCGCGGAATCCATAAGCTCCGCCACCATGATGACAACACTCGCTTTGGGCGCAAGTCACTCGGATGGCGAAAGGACGATATTACATTGGAAGACTCTTCCGGTGTCTCTTCGGATGAAGGCCCAAGGGGTCGTCGCAGAGGCCGTGGGAAAGGAAGACGGGTTGTTGCTGGACCACAGGCGTTAGGAAAGGTGGAGACAGTAGCGAGTGAGATAGTAGGCACAATCGGCATTGATGTTCCAAAATCTACCAAAGCCACAGATGCGTTGGGCGTCGCCAACAGCAATGCTACCACGAGCCAGGGCCTCCTATTGGGGACCAGCAGATCTTTAAAGGCAATGCCAATAGCGGTCGGTCAATCTCAGGAGAGCTTACAGCGTTCACGAAGTGGTAGTTTGAGTACCAATCAAGGGGAAGGCCCCAAAGTCCCGCCTGATAGGCTGGAATTCGTACCGGGCGTCACAACCAACCTATCACCCCTACACAGCCGGGCTCCCTCACCGATGAGAAGTTCGATCGTTAAGGCAGGAGCTAAGATTGGATTGTTCAGAACAGAGCGTGGTAAAGAGAGAGAAAGTCATGAAAACGAGCCTGAGAGAAATCACACCAGTGAACGGCGCCACCAGCAAATTAGTGTAGAAACAGATCGAGGTAGCTGGGAATGGAGAGACTCCAGCCCAACCAAGAAGCTCCTCCTTCAACCAGAGGGCAACAATGCAGGGAGGGAGACCCAACGACCTGACAGGAACGAACGAGATGAGAGGGAGCCAGAGACCTCAAAACGTGGGGTTTTTAGAGGTGAAAGAAAGGGCAGAAGAATAGAAGAGATCGTCAGAAACGAAGTCTCTAAGGTTGGCATTTTGATTCGGAAAAAAGAGGGACCCTCAAGCAACTCGGTCGTATCATCTGCTCCAACTTCGAGTGACAGTTCTTCTGAGTCTGACGGTGGCTCCCCAACTCGTAGCCGGACAAAGGGGAAGGGCGTTGCAAATCTATCTCCCAGTGGTAGTGACGAAGAGGACCAGATGATGGTGGCAAAGGGATCTCGCTTTAAACTGCCGGAATATCATTCACCACGCCTGCCTACTTTTGCTTCGCCATTTGGTCGTGGAGAGAGCGTTCGGTTGGATGCGGGGACCTCCCCAGAGGCGGACCACATTAGCCGCCAACAAATGGCGCAAAGAGAAGCTGGACGACCATCAAGATTCCTTCGGCACGCGCCCCCAAAAATTGACGTCGATGCCTTGCCTAGGCTTACCCGCGCAGGCACTCGGGACTCGGACATCGCACGTCAAACAGACACGGTAGATACTTCAGACGCAGACTCCAGAAGGAACAGCTACGGATTCGGCAGCGCTCTCGGAAATACAACCAATGTTCATCATGCAAATAGGCGTTTCAATGCTATGCTCGGCACGCCCAGTGGCTCAAAACTGAGTCCCCCTGTGACTGGTCTTACGGCCTTAGATGCTTCCAATCGTCGACGCTCCTCTAATAGGCCGCCTGGTACGAAAGAACAGCGGAAACAGAGTGTCTCTGCCCGTAATGTGCTTGATCCCCCGGCTACCAGGCGTGAGATCGCCCGTGTCAGGGTGCTGTGGCTCTCGTCAGGTGTCAAGGCGCAACAGATCTCCAATCGAGCAAATGAAGTCAGAAGGCCGTCTCCATCACTAGTACCAGACAAGCCCGGTCTCTCCATGCCACATGCACCTCGCTCGGAGGAGCACATTCTAGCCGCACAGGTCTACTCCTCTGACATGCAGCGAACATCCCGCCTATTCAATGAAACAGCTAATCGCTTCAAAGGCACAACCGTTAGCGATCTACATGACAGGATCACTGCCATCCGGGAACATATCTCAATCAGACTAGCTCCGTTCGTTCAAGAAGCGGCCGATGATGCGGACGCGTTTAGTACGGAGTTATCGACGACACATACACTAGCAGTCAAGCAGTTAAATGATAGAGTAGATAAGATGATTCGGAGGCGTAAGAGGAGGTTGAGGAAACTGAGGAAGTGGGGGTATGCATTGCTAGAGTGGACGCTTTTGGGGGTTATGTGGTGGGTTTGGTTAATCGTGGTTATCGTCCGGATGATCCGAATTACCATCAAGGGGTTTGTGAATGGGGTAAGGTGGTTGTTGTGGCTATGAGTGCCTCTCCACCCTATTCCTCCTCTACTGTTCTAGTTCGTCTAGAATATCTAATTCTCAATGAAGCCTCCCCCCTACAACCGCACCTTTAATTTGATCCATCTCCCCCCCAGGTCCACTGTGTGCTTTCGACCCCCTGCACGCCCTGCTTCTTCTGTTAATCTATGGACTCTTTACAGGGCGTTACCGAGCGTTTGGTGTACCATCTTGGAGGCTCTCTCTCTATGGCATAGGCGGATATTTTCGTGCCACTCGTTTGTGGTTTATCATAGTTTATGGTGCATTATATTGTGGGGCGTTTCTGCATTCCTGAGCTTTCGTTTTGCAACACGCCACGTTATGTACATACAAAATGTAGCAAATAAAACGCTCGTACGAGCGCAATAATACTACAGATAATCAACCCTCTCACCAAAAAAGAAACGACAAAATCCTAAACGTGCTGAGCCTGGCTGTCTAATAAAAGGTCACTTCCCCTTCCCCTTCTATAACTATACTAGGATTTAGGCAGGACACGACCCACCGTTGCCTACTACCGCCAACCACCTCCCTTTCAACTCCTCCTCCCGGCTATCTAGCTCTAGAATCCCCTCTTGGAGAAGGGGGGGAACGGCATTTCCCTCCAGTCCTCGTGGGGGGCATGGTAATATTCACTGCCGAGCTGGCACTGAGGCTGGCTGTGTATCTGGGCTATTTTGGAAGGGAGATGAACGTCCGGAAAATGGGTATCTTTCCTACCTACCTACCTACCTACTCGAAGGCTAGCTTCTTTTTGGATTTTGAGTTTATCTGTTGTTTTTCTTCTTGTGGCGTTGTCTCTAGATGGTGGGTGGTTCTCCTTTTTTGTGCGGATATCTAGGTGTATGTGGTAAAGGTTAAGGAGTAGGGTTTAGTAGAGAGTCCCATTACTACTCATTCGAGATTTTGGAAATAGAAAGATATTTCCTATAACATTAGGACATTACGCTAGGATAGAAAGACATTTTCTCCGTAACCACTCCCCGTCTCAAGGTTCCAGATCTCCGCCAGGAGCCCCTTATGTCTCCTCTTCCGGCATTTCTCCCTTCCTCAATCCCCCATCCTTCCCCTCTGTGGCCTCCCAAACCGTCTTTTCCCTCCCCACAACCGGCGGTCCCCACCTCCCCTCTGGCAACGGTGTGACCTCACACTGCCTGACCCACAGCCTAATCGGAACGCCGTTGACGTCCAGCTCCTTGCGCTCGGGATGCGCGGCCGCGAGGCGCCATTGGAGGTTGTCGCGGAGGTAGGGTATGACTGCTGAGGAAGTGAGGTCTGTGGGGGAGGAGAGGCGGAGACGGGTGATGAGGAAGGGGTTGAGACAAAGTGAGGCAGTTATGGAATGGCGGAGGAAGGGGAGTTTGGGGGTGGCGGAGGATGGAGAAGAGTTATTTTGAGCGGGTGGGAGTTCTTCGGCGGCGATATGGTGGTGATGTTGATGGTGGTGCGGTTGTGGCGGGGGCAAGTCGCAGTCCGCGGCGAGCGCGTCGGGCGAATGCGGCATGATATACTGCTGCGCGACCCATGAAGGAAGGTCGATGGGGAGATCGTAGTCGATGCCACTGGGGACGTCCCCGAGGAAAACATGGACGAAGAAGGGCTGCTTGTAGGGACCGCAGAGGATGTTGAGGTCGTACTCGAGATGCGCTGATGAAGTTGGGAGTTGCATGGTGCAGCGGAGGCAGAGCCCAAGATAAATGCGTGGAGTGAAACCAGAATTGGGGTTGCTGTTGCGCTACTGTGTCTTGAGGCGGTTGGTTTGGAAGGGCTGGCGATGGTGGGACAAGCTGGCGGGCGGGGAGGGGCAGATTACACGGCGGCCTGGGCGATGACGAAAGAAATCCGGACTGGGGGGGCATGTGGGATCAACGAAGCTGGGAGCCCGCAGGCCACAGGCCACAGGCCACAGGCCACAGGCCAGGCAATTCGTGATCTTGGCCAGCACGCTGCATCTTGAGACTAAACTCCGGCGTGGAGACGTTTGCGTGGAGCACGCGGGGAGCGTGAGGTTCTGCAAGGGGCTGGGGCAGCTGTGAGGCTCTACAGAGCGGTTGCTCGTTCCGTCTCTCCTCGCCGACACCGTCCCTGAGCATCTACATGTCCTCTTTCGCCCAGCATCAGCCATAATGTCTGCTGCTCCAGCGTCTGCTCCAGCTGTGCCCTCATCTCTCGTCCGCTATAGGCCCGTCATCATCCTCGCCACAGGTCTCACGGCCGCCTGCGGGCTGTATTTCCTCTACGGTCACTTCTCGTCCGACAGACATGAATCTCCACCGCAGCCGCTCCGGCGAAGAAACGCCCTGTACCGGCCGAACAGACCTACGCGCGAGCGCTCGGGAAGTCGTATTCTGCTCTCGGTTCGGCATCTGGCTGTCATGGTAACTCGCCAGTTTGATGCAACGCAGGATGGTTTGCCGCTTCAATATGGCTGGTTTACAACCGCAAACGCACAGGGTGACCAGGTGCAAATACCGCTCACCTGGCCTTTACTTAGCTTAGAGGCATTAGCCATGCTTTGTGGCATACAGATTGAAGATGCAGAACTGCTGTACGCTGGGCTACGGGCTCGGTTCTTAGGTGCATTCTTGGCCGCACATATAAACCGCAATATCACGGACAATGTGGGATTTGCGGGCCCCGAGGGCGAGGTGTTAAGACATGATTTGGTCAGAAGGGGCTTTCCTCCATTGGTAGTGGAGAACGCGTTACGGGAGATTGACAATAGGCTAGAAGAATCGCAGGATGTGACGGAGGGCTCGAGAGAGAATGACGGAAGGACGGTGGCGGGCTGGGATAATGAGAGTAATTTTTCGTGGCGAGGGGGGGAGGATAGTAGTAACGGTGGGCCCTCTTCACGGGAAGGACAAAGTTTACTGAATCTGCTCTATCACATTGCCGAAGATCAAGCACGAAGGGAGGGATACGTTCACCGTGGCGTAACCTGCAACTCCTGTGGTAGCATGCCTATTCGTGGGATTCGCTACCGTTGCGCGAACTGTATCGATTTCGATCTCTGCGAAACGTGCGAGGCTATGCAGGTCCATCCGAAAACACATCTCTTCTACAAAGTCCGTATTCCAGCACCATTTTTAGGTAATCCCAGGCAGGCGCAACCGGTTTGGTACCCCGGAAAGCCGAGCGCTATGCCCCAGAACATGCCAAATGCTCTCGGCCAGAAGCTGGTGAAGGAGACTGGGTTTGAGACTCCGGAAGTAGAGGCGCTGTGGGATCAGTTCAAATGTTTGGCGAGCAATGAGTGGGTGGATGACCCCAATAAGCTGGGAATGGCCATCGATAGACGAACCTTTGACAAGTGTTTTGTGCCAAACACTACGGTGCGGCCACCGCCCCCCAACCTTATTTATGACCGGATGTTTGCTTTCTACGACACTAATGGCGACGGGCTTATCGGCTTTGAGGAGTTCCTACGAGGTTTGGCAAGCCTTCACGACAAGAGTAAGGAAGAGCGGATGAAGCGGATCTTTCAAGGTTACGATATTGATGGTGACGGATATGTGGATCGGAGGGATTTCCTGAGAATGTTCCGTGCGTTCTACGCGCTGAGCAAAGAGTTAACCAGGGATATGATCGCTGGCATGGAGGAGGATGTAATGGAGAGTAATGGAGCGTGCGATATCATCCATGGAAGCCAGCCAATAAGCTCTGCCTTCTCAGGGGCTATTCCACCCGGAGAGAGGTTGGTACCTGGTACGGAAAAACGGAGTGATGCAAATGGAGATCTCCAGATCGTGGACCTAGGGGGAGTGGTGCGAGAGAGCAACGATGACAGAGGTGACAGAGGTATTGTCATTGCGGATGCTGCGGAACGAGGAGCTTTCCCGCCAATGTCTCAATCCAGGCAGCAGCCGTGGGAATCTATGTTTATGAGCGACGATTCACCAAATGATACCCCTGAGCTTTCATCTTTACGTGCTCTGGGACGCTCTTTTGGACGATTGGATGATGGTGAGAGCGGCACAAACGGACGTCAGCACAACGGAGAAGACGGAGATTCTAATAGCGAATCTGATGTCAGCAATTGGCCCCCGGATTCAGTTACGGCCGCAGATGTACAATCCGCTCTCGGGTTATCTTGGTCTTCGGTTGGGGACATTCGAGATCATAGCGACCAGCAAAAAGTCATGGAAGCAGTGCGGAGAAGGCTAGATGAGGAAAACCAGCGGAAACGAGAGGATGCACGACAAGAGGGTCTCAGGGAGCGGTGGAGAAGGCGGCAGTTCTACGTCGACGAGGAGGAAGGCGCGGTTGCTCCCGAGGGATATGACGACTCTATGGATCCTATCGTCGCTTCCCCAGATGACGAGGGGTCTGGCAGCAGCGAAAAACCTTCTCCGATTGGAGACTCCTATCCACGCCTACGCTCTCGTTCCTCTTCAAAGGTCCGCTTTCAGGACGACCTCACAGACACTGACTACGAAACACGTTCCAACCATTCCACTTCATCTCGGAGTGCCCACCATTCCATCGGAGAGCGTTGGGGCGGGTATGAAATGCCGGAAGCGGAGAGGGATGTCGGAAAAGAGATTTTGTATCAGGTCACCCAACAGGGTCTTAACGAGATGTTAGATCCACTCTTTAAAGAGAAGGAGGACCTAGCGATGGAGTCATTCGCGACAAGGGAAGAGAGGAAAAAGGCGAGGTTGGCTCTAGAGGCCAAAGCTGTGGGGAAAGGAAAAGGAAAGGAGAAAGAAAGGGAGCCTACGGAGTTGGATCGTGCGCGAGCAGCCCGCAAATCGCATAAAACGATACCAACAGCTCTATGTGAGCACAATGACATGTGGGACGTGGCCAACGCAGACCAAAACCAAGACTCCATTGAATCATCCCCAACCCAGCATACGGAGGCAGACGAAGACAGCAACTCGGTCCCCACCGACAGCTCACCCGTGGACCATATCATCGACCTTATCAGCTCCAAAAACAGCCTAAACCCGCCAGCCCTCGACCCCAGCATCCTTTCTAAACCCCTTGACGATCTACTCGCCGAATCGGGCTACACCAAATCCCCTACCCCCACTAGCACACCTCCAACCCCGCCATCGGAAATCCAGCAATCCTCCTCCACTGAGCACACCCCCAAACCCCACAAAAAACCCTCTCAGCCCGCTACCACTGAAAAACTCGACCCACCCCCCAACTCTCCTCAATTCAAGGGCAGTTCTCAGCAGCGATACAGCGCAGCAACCTTAGAGCGCTATACGCTCCTAGACAAGATCGAGAAAGAGATTGAGGAAAGAGGTGGGCCGGGTAGACTGAGTTTCGGGGAGTTTGAGGAAGTGATGAGGAGTTTGAGGGGGAGGAAGCTATTGGGGTTTGTGGGGAGCTGGATTGAGATGGCGAGTTTTTAGGAGATGGAAGTCTTTTCTTACCCGCCCCCTCTTCATATATTTTACTCAAAATTTTATTTATCAGGGGGAAGTAGCGATTTCCCTCCATCCTTTAACCCGGAACACCACTTCCCTTTTCGGCGTAGGGCGAAACGGACAAATTGCAACAGCAACTCAGCGGAAGCCCTCTTGAAGAACAAAATAGAAAGTGTATATACTGGCTCAATTACATTTCTCGCGGATGTGATATATAGGCATACATACATACATACACGCTCACACACACACACATATATATAGCATCTTCGCAACTCCGCCCTATACAGAGCATACCAAGGAAGTAGGCGCGCAGAATCACAGCCTATGTGACTGAGCAGGCAAAAAAAAAAAGTGGTGTCATGGGCCGATGCAGTCACTGCCCATGGTGTACAGAGTACTCTATACAAGTTTTACACGCTCATGGTCTTCTAAACTACTTTCCAGATTTGCGTAATAGCTCAAGGGAGTAGGGTGATGGGTAATAGCGTCATTTGCTGTAGGTAGCTACGGTACTCTCTCTTGTGAACAACAGTTTAGAAAAACAGGAGTAAAAATCCATCGACCCGATCACCAGGACAGCCAAGATGCCCAGACCGTTTACCGCGGCAACACAACATCAACAGGCAGCTCCAGAACAAGCAAGGGGAAAAAGGCAAGGGCGGTTTCAGACGTCATGGCGCGCCAGTCGGAGCATCTACCGTTGGAGCGCAGAGTGTGGGGGGTTGTCTGCTGTGTGTGTACCCACATACAAGCCCACAGAAGCACAGAGTGGTATCTACTAGGGGCCCAACGTAGCAACAGAGCCAGATCGATCACATGGCGAGGGGATGGCAGATCGCCGGGGAGTGCGTTGGACAATCCATTGGATAATTCGGCAACTGAAGCTGCTGGCAAGCCTGTACAGAGCATATAGTACTGCACATCAATATGCTGATATCTCACCGCTTGATATGTGTGCGACGTACAGCACAATTAGCGTGGCTGCTAGTGCGGGGGGGAAGGGCATTTCACAAGCCAAAAGGGGGTGATATTCCATCCTGGCGCAGACCCTGGATGGCTAGTTGTGGGCGCAAGGAGATCACGGAGGTCACAGTTGCTCCACTCCTCATCGTAGTGTGTTCGGGGCTTTGTCTGACCCAGCGACACCAGACGCATCACTCGACCGGACCCTCGTGACAGCATCAACAACAGCCCTTGCAACCGCCAGTCAGCGCTGCCCATCCCCAATCCCAGAGCCTGAAGAGCCCCCCATAAATTCAGCCCAGCAGTTGCAGAGGTCTCACCAGTTCCGGCTCCAGAGACGTGCGTGCGTATGGCTGCTGCAACGCTGACAGGACGGCTATGTCGATTCTCGAAAGCGCATCGGTCTTGCACAACTCCCAACAACAGCAGAATGGCTCTGCGCACCCGGGCGCGCGCAGAAAAAGGGCGATGACAGCAGAGGGTGAGACCTTGCGGCGGCGCAAGTCCGTTGCCAGCGAGAGAAGCGTGCTCTCGCCATTATCACCACTCGTCCGCTTGATCCGGGATCCTACCAGCGCTATCGCAGGCGTAATCGAAGGGTTTCGAGACCAGGCCGGTGCCGAAGAGCGTGCTGAGAAGCTGCGGACCGAAGGCAAGAAGCGCATTCTATATGCGAAGCTCAAGAATGTATGAACCCGTCCTTCGTTTCTCTGACATACCTTGCGAAGGGGCGGGGACTGACTGTGGTGACTCCCTCCTTGGATAGGCCACTACTTACAGAGATTGGCGGTTTGCCGCAGAGGAGCTCGACACCATCGAGGGAAATACCTTGTGGAAGGCCGACGCGGATTCGCTGGACTACAATGCAGCACTCGTCGAGGCACGACTCCGCCAGCTCGACAATGCTCGCATCACCGGCGATGTGGAGAGGATGCTGTTCCTCATACGCACAACCTTGACGAGGGAATTGGGGGACATGGGCAACATCAAGCTTTACAAACGATCACACATTGGCACGAAAGATCTGATCGAGCGATATATCAATTCCGCATTGGACACCCTCCAGGCGTTACTGTCGTACCCGCCAAAGAGCCTGCCGCCGAACCTAGACTCGAGGGACATTCTCGGCCAGGTCTTGTTCACGCGGCAAGCCTTTGGGAGAAGCGCACTGCTTCTCTCTGGAGGCGCAACGTTCGGTATGTACCACGTAGGGGTCCTTAAAGCACTCTGGGAGAACAAGCTCCTTCCACGGATTATCTCAGGTGCATCAGCGGGGAGTATCGTCTCCTCGGTACTGTGCACCACGGTTGACGAGGAAATCCCGGCGATACTGGCTGCCTTTCCCTACGGTGATTTGGCAGTGTTCGAGAAGGAAGGGGACGAGGAGACGATACTCCAGCGTCTGGCGAGGTTCTTGAAGATTGGAGCTTGGATAGACATCTCGCATCTCACAAGGGTGATGAAGGACCTCTTGGGCGATATGACGTTTCAAGAGGCCTACAATCGGACAAGGCGGATTTTGAACATTTGCGTGTCGAGCGCAAGTCTTTACGAGCTACCAAAGCTACTGAACTACGTAACGGCACCCAATGTGCTCATCTGGTCGGCAGTGTAAGTCATGGATAGCCCCTCCCGTAATATACACAATGTCGAGCTAACTTCCACCCTCCTCCTCCCGAGCAGCGCAGCATCTTGCTCTGTTCCCCTCGTCTTCTCCGCAGCATCACTCCTCGCCAAGAACCCCAAAACCGGGAAAGCAGTCCCCTGGAACCCTTCCCCTCAGCGCTGGATCGACGGATCTGTCGACAACGACCTTCCCATGACGCGTCTCGCCGAAATGTTCAACGTAAATCACTTTATCGTCTCCCAAGTCAACCCACACGTTGTCCCCTTTGTCGCACGAGATGACAAGGCGGTTATCCCTGAGGAAGAAGTCGACAACGGTCCCTCCGGCCCCGGCTGGGCGGAAACCCTTACAACACTGGCCAAAGACGAAACTCTCCATCGCATGCACGTGCTTGCTGAAATGGGCGTCTTCCCCAACACTCTCACCAAAGCCCGCAGCGTGCTCTCCCAGAAATACTCGGGCGATATTACAATCTTCCCAGAGATCTCCTACGCCGATTTCCCGCGCATGCTCAAGAACCCAACGACGGAGTTTATGCTCCAAGCTGTGCACCGAGGCGAGCGAGCCACCTGGCCCAAGCTATCACGCATCCGGAACCACTGCGCCATTGAACTCGCACTCGACGACGCGGTGCAACGCCTCAGAGCGCGCGTTGTCTTTAGCCCCAGCCAAGTCAATCTGCGAATGAACACCTTTTACGGCTTCAGCAAAATATCCCCCCCTGATTCCAGCACCGTGAGGCATACCTACCACTCTGCATCCTCCACCGCATCCCCGCACAAACACCCACCAGCAAGAAACAACAATACCAGCACCAACAATCCCCCACCCTTACTCGACCACCACGAAACCTCCTCCTCCGCCCAAACCACATCCACCACCTCCCCCTCTGACTCCGAATCCTCCTCTAACCCCGACTCCTCCTCCCCCAACAACAACACCCGCCCCCTCCACAAAAAAATCATCAACCGCACCCGAAGCGAGGGCAAACTTCGAATCAACGATTGGGTGTTTATCTAAAAAGTGAAGTGGGGGGGGCGTTAGGATTAGGTATTCGGTATTAGGGCAGGGTGTTAGGACTAGGCATTAGGATGGAATGTTAGAGCTTAGGCATTAGGATGGGATGTTAGAGATTAGACATTAAGCATTAGGGCTCAAGGGGAGTGGGGGTATCTCTCTCTCTCTCTCTCTCTCTCTCTCTCTCTTTCTATAAACTCCTCGCTACGTTATAGCTTATTACCTATATACTTATAAACACATCAACATATAAATCTGCACCTGATTTTTTTTTTCTTTCCTTTTCTTCCCTTCTTTCCCCCCCCCTTCTTCCTCCCCCTCCTCCCACTCCCACATACAAACACACACACACACACACACACACACACACACAGAGTAGTGCACGACGCAACACAAGTAGAAAGAAAGCAATACATATATATACATATCCATACATACAAGGGACCGGTTTTTTTTACTTCAATTCATCTCCGTGCGTGGTGAAAGCCGGTCCACACACACACATATATATATCTATGTGTGCCTTTACCCCTCCCTTCTCAAAGTGCTTTCCCCTTTTTTCGTTTCCTTTTTTATTTTTTTATTTTATTTTTACGGGTTGTTATGGTTGACGGCGGAAATAGTTCAGGTACTGTCTGTACCTCTACGGGAGAGGGGAAAAAATTTTTTTGATATGATAGGGTGGCTAAGATACAACGATGTAAGCGGATGGTGTAAGTAAGTTGTAAAGGGAAAGGGGTTATGAAAGAAAGAGCGAGGGGAAGTCAGCAGCGTTTTATTCAATCTACCTCCCCTATTCCTTATAGTGCAAAAGAAAAACCTCGAGAGAAAAAATGCATAGACCCGCTTAACAAAAGCAAGCGATGCAAAATAACAAGAGTTTGTGTGCTGGTATAATTATGGGTATTCCAAAAGCTTTTTATCCTCCCGTCCTATCCCCGGGGTGACGTATTGCCTTACCCCGCCCGCTCGCGATCCTTTCCCTTTAAACAGCCCAAATACATATTCTAGGCAATACCCAATCCCACACTTCCTGTTCCTGTTCCTGTTCCGGTTGTTGTCGTTGTCGCTGTCATCGTTGCCGTCGGTGCTGCCGTCGATGTGCTAGTCATTGGGCCTGTACCCGCATGCGTAGCAACGGCACCCTGGCTCCTTCCTCGTTCCCTCAACTTCCGTCCTTCCAATAGGCCCCTCAGACCTCTCTTTTGAAGGCCGATGACTGCGCTCATTTCTCCAATCCACGGCGCTCGGCCCCTAACATTATCCTCACCGGTGTCGCTATAGCCACTATACTCTGACGATCCCGTTGCTGAGGACCCACCGCCACCTGTTGAAGCGCTGGAGACCTCGTCCTCGTGGACGCGATTGTTGTTGGCCACTGAAGTATTGATCCGTAGCGCCTTGGTCTTACCCGCAGCAGCATCATCAACGCTATCGGTCGACGGTGTCGCGGAAGATGCCGCCACCAAGCTGTCCAAACCAGGTATAGACTGACTTGGGGCGCCCCAACCACCGGCGAAACCGACGCCACGACCACCACCTGCAGCCATGGCTGCAGCGTTGAAAATGGAAGCGGCGTTGCGGCCATCGAGAACCTGGTGAAGACGTTCGACCGTGGCTTCTAGAAGACCGTCGATCTGGTAAGGACGAGCGAGCTGGAGGAGAGAGCAAAGGATCTGCGGAGTACAGAGGGGGTGGTTTTGGGGGGGGAGAGCGGAGATGTAGAAATAGTGGATAAGGGCCTGGAGGGTGAGATGAGTGTGTGGAAGGTAGAGGGTGCGGGGGCGGCTCATTGGAGGTAATCCATGGGGGGTTGGGAACGGGAGGTGCCCTCCCATCGGTTTCGCTGAGATCGAGTTACTACCCGCAGTATGTCCCGTAACCGTACTTCCGCTGGAGACCGATGAATTGGTGACACTAGCTGTTATCGTGGTGCTGGACGCCTGACTCATCTGGCTTTCACCACGCTGAGGCAAAGGAGGCCTTAAAGTCGCTGTGTCTGTGTCTTGATTGGCCGTGCCATCCTTGAGCAGTTGCACAAAATATGGACCCCACCGCCTAGCAATTATCCTCGAGTTAACTGGAAGCCTCTCCCCGCCAAGCGCGACAAAATCCATATCCGCCAACTCGCGCATCCCCATACCCGCCCTGCCCAACTCTTCAGCCGCCGATAGGATAGGTCTCCCACCTCCAGTCCATCCTGCCGTCGAGCCTTTCTGTTGCGGCAGCTGAGCAGATGAGACGTTCTCCACTGGGGCGCTCACGGACGTGTATCCAGATAATGCCATCATTCTCCTAGGGTTCTCGTATAGCCCGAATGCCTCAAGTTCCACCATACACAAGTGAGAGAAATTAATTCTCCGATGATTGTAATCCTCAACTAGGCTCCTTTTATTGTTTCCCAAGATGACAAAGGTGTTCCTTCTATTCCATAGCAATCCCCTGTTCCAACTGCCCTGGCTAAATACGCTGCCACCGGCGTCGATCCGGCTCCAGGTTAACGCCTTCAGATCCAATGCCCACAGAGCGTACTCTTGCTTTGAGGATGTGAGATAAGTTCCGCTAACGACAAAGTGGCCATCAATAACTCCTCCATTCGGAAACCTTAGTCCAGGTGGAGAAAAGTGCCCATGCATGTGTTTCTCGCTCAACGTCCCATCTGGTAGTCTAACTTGCAATTCCAGCTTGACGTCTAGGAAGTTGTAATTCGAGTATATCAGCATTGATGAGCCGTTTTCAGGGGGCTCGCTAGTGTCCATCTCGCTCTTTCGGCCGGTATCATCGGTGGTCCCCTTCCCGATTCTGGACGCCGGCATTCCTGTCAGTGGGGACACTACACTTCTATATGCACCACAGCTTTTACCAAGCGGGCTAGTTACAGTCCATTGTAGGCTCCTCAGGTTGAATACGCTAATCTGTTCGATGTAGTGATTCGCGCAATCCTGCCCACCAACGATGACCATTTCTGCTCCGCCAGTTCCATCTAGAGTAACTCCTATTGACCCTTGGTTTGGATTTCCTGTGGATGGATTATGCTGGATAGCCGATAGTGGCGCTGTAGCAGATGAAAAGACTGCTGAAGAACCAAGGATCGTAGCGCAATGGGCATAACGGCCTTGAGGAGCATCGGCAGTAGGAACGAATGCCCACGTTCGTGTTCGGACATCATATATATGAATATCTGACATGACACCTACCTCAGGTTGCTGGTCGGGGCCCCCTTGCTGCTGTTGTGCTGGTAGATTCGCTCCTCCACTGGGTTGTGCGGATGGCGACATTCCTCCGTAGCATACTAGCTTCGAATCTCCGAGCGCACAGACACTGTGGAAATACCGCGGGGGGGGAACCTCACCCTTCACATCAACCTTGGTCCAGTGTCTTGAGATCAAATCCAAGGCATAGAGGTCGGACGTTAGATGTGGTCTCGTCCGCGAAAGGATCCGCCCCCCAAAGACATACAAAGTATCTCCTAGAATTGTAGTTGTTGCTCCGACTAACGGGTGAGGCTCTTTGCCCGTTGTGCGATGTACGTTGCATACTAAGCCTGAGAATGCGTTAGATGTAGGTGGCGTTGAACCTCCTGTAGCAGCAGTCGCTGGTGTTTGGGTACCAGGCGAGAATCCTGTCATTGACCCAGCTGTTCTCGGAGGCTCCCGAGCGCTGTGGGTACCCTCCTGTTCTCTCATCTCTCGTGTTGACTCGCGGGACATGTTGAGAGCGCCTGACTGGCCGTTGCTAAGGTCCGGTGTGGACATGTTTGAAGGGCGAGTGACCTGCTGGAAGTCTGAGCAGGCAGCCCTGACAAATCAAAGCAGAAGCTGACTCTATGCTAGCGCGTGGATGCGTTGTGAAGAGCGGTTAGTTTGTTGTGTCTCGTCTCCGCTAAGACGGCTAGCGGCCGACTCCGTCGCCGACGGTATTATCAAGCTTTCTAAAGCGAATTCTATTAAATATGAATGGGCATCCTTCTATAGTCGGTCGCGGTTCCGGCTTGAGAAGCGCTCGCAGGTGCCTCCTTGCACTCGGTTGAGAATACGTCGGCCCGTCGGCAAGGATATACCAGAAGCTTCCTCTCCGGTTGATCTCCTTTGGGACAGACTTGGGGCCTTGCGATCTTTCTTCGTCTTCTTTGGGATTTGCCGGGGTCGAGCTAGGAATAGTTGTAAGTCCGGTGTCTACCAACAATCGCGCGAAAATAGCGTAAAGCAAGGCGAGGATTCCCGAGCGAAGGAATATCCTAAGGGTGGGGGAAGGAGAACCTTATACAGGAAATAGCGGAGCCCCGTTCCAACAGCTCTCGGCCAGGTTCTGCCAGGCGCAAATCTTCATCAGCCTGGATCATCCACTGTCGATAGTAACAAAGCTCCCATCCCAGTTGTCAAGCAACACCAACCTTTGCAGAATATATAGCCAAGCAGATCGCCACGAGAACGTTCAAGATGATCGCTACCCGTCAAATAGATGTCGATATCGAGGTAATTGGGTAACTAGAGCAATGATGGGATGTGTCGATGGTGAAGGTCAAAGCGACGAGGGATTTTTCGAGGCGGATAGCTTTCGAGTCTCAGTCAGCCCAACATCGCCAATGGGAGCCTGCTTGGCACAGCGAGGACAACGGTCACAGTTCCCCTGGCGAAGAGCCAGGGCACAATACCACGTAATACTCTTGAGGTGCACCTCGCACGCAGTCCTGGGGACAAATGGCAGGTCCCAATGGCCTGCTGCGAAGAACTAACGGATCCTGGGCTTTACTACTCCGTACGCAGGCTGTCGATTCGGTGCCAAGTACTGAGCACCACGAGGTGAGGACCGGGTTTAGTGGTGGGTCCGGTTCAGAGAGGACTAGTGGACGCCTCGTTTGCCAGCCACATTTCAGCCATCGCCAATAATACCCAGGCGGGAGAGTTCCATGAACACCTAGTCGCACAACTTACTTCCTACGACATAGTATTGTGCGCCTGGAGTGCACGGTTCACCGAGAGCAACGGGATCGGAAACGCAATATTTTCTTAGCTCTGAGCTAGCGGCCGTCGACCGGCTAGAGTAGTCTCATTATGAAGCAGGAACATCCAACCAACCCGAGAGCTAACTAGTTAAACGTAGCTATACTCCATATCGCCGAGGACTGCAAATACCAGAGAGACAAATCCCCAAACCTTACGCTACAGCTGTAGCCTTCTCCCTCGGCAGAGGGGTGAAGCGAAGATATGGCTTCACGATGCGGAAATCGGGAAAAAGGTCCTGCAATCGCTGCGATTAGCAAGCCGCAGTACGGGGTAACCTCCTAATTGATTCTTCGTCATACCTTCGCTTGCTCATTGCTCACGCTGGGATGAACAATAACGTCATCTCCTGGAACCCAGTTTATGGGGGTTGTGATTCGTTCCCTGTCGCCTGTTTGTAACGAATCCACCACACGGAGCACTTCGGCAGTGTTGCGGCCGGTGGAAGCAGGGTAGGAGAGAATGAGACGGATAGTCTTCTTAGGGTCAATGATGAAAACGGATCGAATGGTGAAAGCAATTCCCTTGGAGTCTACATTGGTTGTATCCTGGTAGTCCAGCCTTACAAAAGAAACCGCAACATCAGCGAGTGTTAAGAGTCGAGAGTATGTGGGACAGAGCGGGAAGCAAAACTCCACTCACATGTCGTACAGAAAAGATACCTTTCTCTCTTTATCAGCAATGATAGGGAAGGTAAGATTGACGTCAGAGAGCTCATTGATATCCTTGATCCATCCTTTGTGGCTCTCATTCGTATTTGCTGAGATTCCGATTAACTTAACGCCACGCTTGGTAAACTCTGGCTCCAACTTTGCAAAGGCGCCCAATTCCGTCGTGCATACTGGAGTGTAATCCTCTGGGTGTGAGAACAAAATCACCCAGCTGTCGCCGATAAACTCGTGGAACTTGATCGGCCCGTTGGTGGTATCAGCGCTGAAGTCCGGTGCAATGCTGCCCAGACGCAACCTGCAGTGTGGAGTATACACATCAGTATTAGCTAGACGTATCAGAGATGAGGAGAGCATAAGTAAGAATACATGAAAGCCGAATCAGGCTCCAAAGCCCAACGACTGCGCGGGGGCATGGAGACTCACGGCGCAGCCCGTGGATCCTCGCTCATCGTTGATCGCTGAACGATTACTCCCTTAAGCTCTGCTAGTAAAAGACTGATTCGATCGCGTCCGTTGTTAAAGGCGTGGAAGGCGTGCAATCTGACCGTTGAAGAGAGCAGTGGGGGATACGAAGCGGAGAGTGCAAATAACCAAAAACGGTCGCCACCATCATCATCGAGCACGCCTTCAATAAGCTCACTGATTGGCCCGTCCGTGCGTTGTGTCTGTCAGAAAGCCTCATCACCGGCTTTAGTCATTTGGACCTTGGCGTCTTGCCTCTGTTTGGCATAGGACGAATAGCGTGACTTTGGGTACCCCCATTGCTATGATAGCAATACAGTCAAGTCGCGTTGCAAGAATCTCGCGTTATAAGAATTATCGCGCTATAAGAATATGAATACGCGGCTCCACCCCGATCCTGGGCTCTTACCATAAGAATATATAAGAATAATCGCGCTATTAGAATGAAGTCCATTGCCCCGACCATATTCTTGCAGCGCGACTCGACTGTACTGGACCATGGTCTGTAAATTTTTCGACCGACAAGCGGGGCTGGCGACCTCACTTCCTTAGTATTTAAGATACCGTGTACGGAGTACGGAGTATGTATCTAGAGCTGACAAAGACCATATGCTTCACCGCCCCGCCGTTTGAAGCCAGGTGTCTACTTATATAAAACAAATACTACAATCCCCAATCTATACTCGGACTACCATACTAGGTTCCTGTTGATTATTACCCCTAGCTTCCTAACAATAGAGTACATCTAGTCAACTTTCATACTGTAGTTCCTCTTCATAATCTCCATCGTGTTTGAGTTTTCTCCGCGGAGAAAAGCTAACAAGCAAGTTGCCCTCTCTATAGCTAACCCTTTCTTCAACACAGGTAAGAAGGTATTGCCCTCACAGATTATCAGCCATTGCGGATCAAGAATCAAACTATATTAAGATCATAAGATTCAATGTTGACATACGACCTTATCAATACTTTGTTCACCGCCCATTCATCAAGCGATTTCTAGAGGTACATCACAATTCCTCCTTCAAATAATTTGACCTTACTCATACGGAGTAAGCTCAAGCCATCATGGCGTCAGAAAATGCATTGAAACTTATGACTCCATATTGTACAACGTCAGTGAGAAGCGATACTGAACATATGCTGGTGACAAAATCGACACCCGGCTATGCAAAACAGCCAATTAAAATACATATTCGGAAGGACACCTAAGAGATAGGGGCCATTCATTCCACCTAGTCCGCGTCTCTACATATGACGCCCAATTGAGTAGAATCCGTCCCTCAGCTGCGGTCAGAGCTCTTGTGAATGCGATTCAAGCTTTGCCCGAGATAAAATAGGGGATGGCATGTTAGCCTTGCCGTTGTTTGTGCTTCGGGTTTTTTGAGCAGATGATATAGACATAGCCCTTTCTCCGGACACTCTACATGCAAGCAAGGTATGTTAGCTGTGTGTCCGACCTCATAGGCTTCATGGGTAACATGGAATCTCCAACACGCGTCCGTAAGGGCTCTTCTAATATAAGCCCCTACCACAAATAGAGCCCGGAGCAGTAATTCCAACTGACCTTGCAGCCATCACATAGTTTCTTAACGGAACTCCGGACCTTCATGCCCCTCGACTGCTCGTACAACCTCCCAGCTGACGTCCGGCTGAAGAGCCCCCCGGAACCGCTGATACTCGGCCACAGTCCAGCGTGCAACCAAAATTTTGTGAGGGGCCATGTACTCCGGGAAGCTGTCGCAAAGGATCTGGTGGGGAGGAGCTGAAGCGGTGATCGAATCAGAGTCACCCGGGGTAACATTGTGGGGTGGGGAAAAGCAGTGGTGAGTAAAGGGCCCGAAACAGCGGCCACTATTCTTAGGTGCTAGTCTAACTCCGAGATATGTTTCCGAGACGTATTTGCTCGATACAGCGATGGGTGAGGAACGATTTGATACAGTGGTCGTTAGTCAGATGGAGCCGGACCGCGACGCTTGGCATTGGACTCGCTAGTTTCACAGCAACAACTGTGCGCTCCATCACGAGTCCGGGTCGTGATCGGCAGCTCCGGAGTTTGGCGTTAGTACACAGCACTCGGGATATATACCTGCGGCTGGTGATGCTCCACTGGCGGCACAGCCAATCGATCGTGCGAAGGACCGGCCAACTGAGTGGGGCGGAGCTTGATGGCGCTGCCATCGACCTAGGTGTACACAACTAATCATGTATATACTCTGCACTAGCGCTGCTGAACTGCTTTTTGTAAAGCGCCGATCCTGACAGACGTTCCATCTCTCCCGCCATGCACTGCCAACGTGGGCTGAGAGGGCTGACACGTTTTGTTCCGCGCGGGTCTGGAAGGCCCGCCGATCTGAGGTCGATTGGCTCCTGCTCCCCAGCGAGGGGCACGACGAGGAGCTGCTTGCTACCTGTCCTAGGGATGGCTCTGCCGCCATACAGAGTGCTTGTCCCACTCGAGCATTTGCCTGCACAGGTCTCTGCGAGCCAGTCGTGTCGGGCGACACCCGCTCCCACCGTTCCTCGGTTCTGACTGCAATTTGGCACAGGGTACGTGTGTACTCGAACAATATATGAGTACGATATTGTACAGTGCCCCGGAAGCGCTTGCCTGCCCCAAATCTCGGTATCCAGGACCGATCACAGATTGACGGCTCGGCACTGGGAATGCTTAGCAAGCGACACAGGCTCTTGGGCTCTCGAGTGAGGCCCACGGGAGCCTTACGAGGCTCCCTCTCCTCGAGATGCCTCTTGATCGCCGTCCAGCATTTCGGCTGGTGGTTCACTTGCCTCGGATAATGGAGCCAAATCTCGGTTGTCCGGGCATATCACCGAACGTGTCTCACCTGGCCCTGGCTCTCGAATTCTGCCGCTCGTGTTTGCGGCTTCAAAGGACATCAGGCCTGCAAATAGATGCGCGATGCCGAATGAAGTCTGGCCGGCAACTGCTAGTCCAGGCTGCCATCAGATTGTGGATCGATGACAGCATTCCAAGCCTTCCAGTTGATCCACCGTCTCACCACCCGTTTCCCTCGCTCGTATCAGTTGTACGGAGTGCTCGACACGCATCGCCCACCGTCACTTTTCTTGCCGTTGCTCATTGCTATCATTAGCAGCTTGAGGCTAAATGCCAACGAGTACCTGCCAGCCTTAATCTTGCATTGCATTGTTTGCTTGCTTCTTGCGTACCTGCACCTGGTCTTTTCCCTCAGACTCAAGCATCATCCCTCCCCACTCAGCTGTCAATTTACTCTTCTAGCCATTTTCGAAATGAAATACGCCCCGCACCTGGTCCCGCACAATTAAGTTCCATCCTCTTGTGCCCGCCTCACCCTCTTTGAAGCTAGGATAGCACTTCTCACCTTGTTGGCCGAGGTGAAGGATGGAGTATTTATCCGCGAAATTCATTTGGCAGCTACCATGTCTAAGCCTCAATTTAGATATGTCTATAAAGTGGCCCATCCTGTCACCCAACTTCAGTGTGCTAGCTGCCCCCTTTACCGTTGGGTGCAGCCTTTTGTACTACCGAGGTTTTTCTTTTTACAAAAGTCTCCATCCGCCGTCAATGATACGGGCTATCATTGAATCACTCATTCTTTCGACCATTTCTTCCTTTTCATCATTTCCAGGTCATAGCAATGCTTACCCAGCTACCCGCCGAGTTGCTCTCCAACATCCTCTCTTACCTTGTTTACAACTCCCCACTTCCCCAATCCAGGTCCCTCTATTCCGACTGTACCGTTAGTGGGGATGCCCTCTGCTCCCTAGGGAGTACCTCACGCCGCCTCCAAGCCAGCACTCGCGAGTTCCGCACTCACCTTCTTCGTTCTCGCCTTTCCCGCATTCCACATATTGACCTTCTTCTCGCGATCTGGACTCCTCCAATGTTCTTCCGCCGTCAGCATGGAGCAGCTACACCACACGACCCTCACGACGTTCTTTTGGACCAAGACACTTACTCTGGAGTTGATGCATATCTTACTGGTCTTGAGTGGCGCGGTCGGACTGCTGAGCGCATTGCTGACAATGTACTCCCCTTATTCACCCTACCAGCCACGTCAGATTTTCGAGAGTTTACGACCATCGCTGTACTACATCTCTGGTCCGTGCAAGCGCGGTACTCGCATGACGTCGATGGGGTATGGGATAATGTGCAAGATGAAGTAATCATGGATGTTCTCCTGGACGACTACATTCGTGCACTGCCCCCACCGTTGCAGCAGGCAGTGGTCGATGTATACAACGTGCTTTCCCGCAAATTGAAACCACCATTTTACTCTCGTGGTCAGGTTCCCGAAGAAAACACGGGCGTTGAGGGAATGTGGCTATATAGGCTGTTAGTAAAGGTAAGACTCTAGTGAGGGGACGGATTCTGAATCTTGTGAAGTTGGGTACACTGCTGACAGGTATGTATGTACATACAACAGGACGGTATGGAACCAGTGTTGGCAATGCTACAACCCTAAGTAGCTTCCATAGGTATCCGACCGCATGAGCTAAGGAAAAGGGAAAGACAATTGCGGAACGAGAACGAAAGGGCGCCTGTATTCCGCCGGGTGAATATGATGCGAAGATGACCAACGATGGAAACGAGACGACCAATGAGCAGGTAAAGAGTAAAGAGATAGACTTGTCCATTAACTTAATTTCATAAGTTCGCACAACGCATCCACAAGGTTACCATATTCCAACACAGCGTCCAGGGTTTGACGAGACCAAGTCAGGGATCAAAGTTGGGGGCCTTCTTAGTGTTCGGTTGTTGTCCTTGGCCCTATCTCTATCCACCTGGCATATATACAGACAGACAGCTTGACGCAAACAGGTTGTCGAAGCCTCAGCCACACAGCGAGACGAGAGAGGGGGGTTTTGTATTAAAATTAAAATTAAAAAAAAAATAACATTCAAAAATAGAATTAAGCCGTTCATGCCATCACTTGTTCCACCAATATTGGCTGCAGAGCATACGCCCTCACCGGGTATAGAGCTTTTGGAAGGCCCCTCTGCAGCTCTGTCCGCACGATTTTCAATCTGGCCTCGGCGAAGATGCTGCGGAATTTCTGGTCTGTCCTATTTGTTTATTTCCCCCGCCAGATTAGAAAAAAAGGAAGGAAAAAAAGCATACACACATCAAGGGGATTAGTATAAAAAAATTTACGTCCATAAAAAAAAATAAGACAAAAAGAATGAGGGCATAACTGGGTAAATACCTCGTGACGCTATGGTCTTTTTCATCAAAAATATCCAGCCCTTCCGGATCTGTGCTCATATTCTCCTTCACTACGACCCACCCCCCCTCGCTCAGCGCACTGCCCACCCTCTGCAGGTACTCTAACAGCTGCACGTCCGTCAGGTGTGACAGACACCACTGGTTCCAGACCAGGTCGTATTTCACGTTTGGAGGGGGGTTCCAGGATTCGAGGGTTTGGGTGTAAATGGAGCCGATGCGGTTGGAGGCATGGAGCGGCGCGAAGGAGGGGGACGTGAGAATGTGCGAGGTGAATTTGGGGATGGGTTCGATTATGTCGGTGGTGGTGCAGAGGGTGGAGAGGAGGTGGAGGGTTATGCGGCCGATGCTAGGGGAGGGGGGCGGAGCGGGTTAGGATTCTGGGGATAGATTTATGCGACAATTGGCTCAATAGGGCAGGACAGATCGGGGTGTTGAGCCTGGTGACTAACCCAGCTCCACAATCTACGCCCCTCGCAAACTTTTCGCCCGCTGTCATCTTGGATGCTCGTCGCAATTTCGCGACGAAGTTCCGTGATCCTTGGATGTCGACCCGGCTCAATTGGGGAAAGCCTCCCAGCATGCCGTTGACATCGGGGTCGACGTCAGACCAGTATGAGAGCGCCTTGCTGTGGTCAATGTTGGCGTCTGCGGGAGGGGCGGTGGCGGCAGCGGACATTGTTGTCTTGCTGGTGGTGGTTTGCTGAGGTTTTGCTGGGGATGGTTGATGCTTATGCTCGCTCGGAGTTTGCTGGGAGCGAAATTACTGGCGAGTTGGATGTATTTGTTGCCTACTTTCCTCGAGGAAACACAAGACAGCCGCTGTCCAATTTCCGTAATCCTGTTGCCGGCCGGTCTCAGTTGGTTATGCCTCCACTCCGTTGGGCTCTTCGACGCTGCTTCATGTCACAACGCCTTACGCGGGCCTGTTGGATATCGAAGTACAGTTGTCCAGAGCAGGAGTTGTCGATAGGAAAGCCTTCCCTTATCGGGAATCCCTGCTGCACTTGCCTCTCGACCTCACCTGTCGACCCTCCGTGACAATCCCCTCTCGAGAATACCGCTCGCTGCCGGCCTGCTGGTGAACTTGTTGATTGTGCCGGGTTTGGCGTTCTGCCCACCATGAGATCGACGCCGAACTGATAGATGTGGAGAATTCCCCCCGCTCGAAGGCCCTGGTCCTCTGTAGTCTCCACAACAGCCGTGTTCTTTCGCACTGCACCGTTTGGAGCTCGCTCGCTGACTAGGCCGCTCAGCATCTCCATCCGCGCAATGTCTGACCTCTTCATTGACCTCACTGCGCCGAACGGTAGGAACTATAAGCAGCCACTTGGCCTGTTTATCAACAATGAGTTTGTGAAGGCGGAGTCGGGCCAAAGGATAACATCCATCAATCCTACGTACGCAATCAATTGCTTTCACGCATAGCGTAGGAACAACGCTGAATATTTCTCCTGGGCTTAGTGATGAGACCGAAATCGCGACCGTTCACGCTGCTGGCTCGGGTGACGTAGACATTGCTGTCGAAGCTGCGCGCGAGGCTTTCAGGAGCCCCTTGTGGCGGGACATTTCAACGAGTGACCGAGGCAACTTGTTGCTCAAGCTCGCTGCTCTGGTAGAAGAGCATGCGGAGACGCTTGCAACAATTGAGACGTGGGATAATGGCAAGCCGTTCACGGTCGCGCTGGCGGAGGATGTTGGCGAAGTTATAAGCGTGTTTAGATACTATGGAGGGTGGGCAGATAAACTCCACGGACAGGTCTTTGATACCACTCCTTTGAAGTTTGCATATTCAACTCGGGAGCCTCTCGGTGTATGTGGTCAGATTATCCCGTGAGTTCTATATCCGCCGCGAATTTTCCTGACCACGAAGTTGATGGTGTTACCAGGTGGAATTACCCTCTTACGATGGCCGCATGGAAACTCGGACCTGCTTTAGCTTGCGGCAACACCGTAGTTCTCAAGCCCGCAGAGCAAACACCGCTTTCTATCCTCTATCTCGCTACATTAATCAAGGAAGCCGGCTTCCCACCCGGCGTTGTGAACATCCTCAATGGCTATGGCAGAGATGCTGGCGCAGCCATTGCGTCCCACCTAGGCATTGACAAGATTGCTTTCACCGGCTCTACGGCAACGGGACGGGAGATCATGAAGATGGCAGCCGTGAATATGAAAAACATTACGCTCGAGACTGGTGGCAAGAGTCCCCTAATCGTCTTTGAAGATGCGGACCTTGAGCAGGCGGCTAAATGGGCGCACTTGGGGGTCATGTCCAATATGGGCCAGATCTGCTCCGCCACTAGCCGCATCCTCGTTCACGAGCTCGTATATGACAAGTTTGTGGAGTTATATATTAAGGAGATAAAGTTAGTTTCTAAGATTGGAGATCCTTTTAAAAACGACACCTATCAGGGTCCACAGGTCACCAAAGCGCAGTACGAGCGAGTGCTAGCCTATATCGAGACTGGCAAGAGGGAAGGAGCAACGCTGATGTGTGGTGGAGTGCCATATAAGGGCGTCAACGGCAAAGGCTTCTTCATTGAACCGACAGTATTCACGAATGTGAAAGACGATATGAAGATCTACCGCGAGGAGGTTTTCGGCCCCTTCGTCTCCATCTTGAGCTTTAAGACAGAGGAAGAGGCTATTGATCGCGCTAACGATAGTACATATGGTCTTGGCGGGGCCGTTTTTACGGAGAATATCGCAAAAGCCCATAGGGTTGCCAGAAAGATTGAAGCAGGCTCGATATGGGTCAACAGCAGCAACGATTCAGACTTCAGAATTCCGTTTGGAGGAGTCAAGCAGAGTGGAATCGGACGCGAGCTCGGTGAGGCGGGTCTGGAGGCTTATACTACCGCGAAAGCTATTCACGTTAACCTAGGGAATCGGCTGTGAATAGAAAATTATCGCTATTCTTTACTATTCGGTATGTGCGGGGCGATTGTGTCTTCGAGAGCCCCCAACATCGACAATGCAAATGATAGCCGTACGTACCTAGCAATTGAGCATATGCTGCTGCTCTCTCCAAACCCCCGCTGCCGTGCTACTGGCCGTTTTTGCCGTTAGATGATGCCTTGATACTGTGCGTTAGAGTTCAAATTAAAAGCTACGCCAAACGCTCTAGGAAGCTACGTTGGGCAAAATATAGTTATAGTGGGTAGAGCTGCCATCACTGGCGCTGCACGAAGCATTGATGGGGTTCTTCTTCCACGGGAGCAGGATCCATCAGTCAAAGCGCGCTGGTGCAGTCGTCATCCTCTGCGACGCTACCGATTCTGTGGGTCCGGTTCCAGTTTTCCCAACTCGCCCAAGCTCTCTGCTCAGCAAGTCGCTCCCTCGCTTTGGGTGGGTAAAGCGCTAGCCAATACCAATCTGGGAAGGATGCTGTGGCGGAGAATACTCTCCATGGAGCACTGGCCCACCGATTAGCTTTCAAGCTCGATTGCTCGGGTCACCACGCCTTCTCTGGCAGTTCTCTAGGCCGGGAAATAGGCTGGGAAACAGGCTGGGAAATAGGGAAATAGTGAACGAGATGCTCCATCCAGAAAGGAAAGGGGCAGCACTAAGAGCGAAGTGGACGCAGCAGGCCTTATCAGCAGAGAGGGCCTCTGCCACCCTCAAGCAATACAAAAAGCTGCTCCATTCCCAGGTTTGCTTGCCACAGGTCCAAGTTGATGCAGCTCTACATACCACACAGACCACTCATAGCACCCAGCCTTCGCTCTCCTGCGCGTACTGCACCCCCAACCAAGTCTCTCGAGTGTCTCGCAGCTCCCAAGTCTCTCGCAGCTCCAAGACAAACCCTCCCCCGAAGCCTCCGTATCTCCACAATGCCCTCTCTCCGCCGCTCCTCCTCCACCTCCATCGGCAGCGCAACTAGCGGTCTCAAAGCCCGACTGCTTACCACGAAATCCCGCTTCTTCGAAAACAAGTTCTACACGAACCCAGTATCAAAGCAACCCCCTTTGGACAACTGGTGGGCCAAATTGTGCGAGCTCTACGAGACCCCCGCGTACCAGAATCGCGAGAGGAGGCGGCTGGAGTATGAGAAGATGCATGAGGAACGGGCAAGAGAGGAGTATAGGCACCACATGTGGATGCTCGACCTGAGGTGACGATGATGCGATTGGGCCTTGGACTTGGGGCCAGAGTCCGGCGCCCAGCGGCTAAAGGTGATTGGTTGTGCGCCAAAAAAGACAATCCAGCGCCACTCTCTCTCTCCCAGTGAACAAAAACCCACCAAAAACATCGGCTCCCGCTCTTCTCCGGTCTACACCCAGAAACCCCCCACCGCCAACGGACCCGAGTCGGCGAGGGAAAATCTAGCGCCAAAAGTATAAGGCCTTCTCTCCGCCCGCCCACCCGCTCACAGCACGAGCCACGGCCGCGCAGCGCTGCGAAAAAAGGAGGAAAAACTTACTAATCTGAAGCTACTCCTTCCTCCCCCTAAGATCTACCCAGGTGGGCTACGCAAAATGGCATCCCCGCGCCTCCGAACCTGCGCCTCAACCCGACCCCGCCCCCCTTCCCCCCTACCCCCACCCTCACCCTCTCTCCCCCCTCCTCCTCCAGCACCTCGGAGTTGGAAAGACGCCCGGGGGGGTTATATATAGCTAGGGGGGAATAGGAGCATCACCCCCCCCCAATTCTTCCCATTTCCCTTATCTTCCCTCCTCTTCCCCCCCTTTCCACAAACACAACACAACCTCTTTCAGTTGCGTTGCCCTATGTTCTAGATTCTAGACTCTTGGGTGTAAAAAAAAAAAATGTGGGGGGTGTAGTAGGGTGGGGTTGGGGATTTTCCCGGGAAGTCTTGTAAAAAGTTTTAAAAGTAAAGTGCAGGATGGGAGGGGAAAAAATATAAACGTCATTTAATGCTACTGTACTATCACTACTACCTGTAGTCTTTTCGAGTATATTTATATAATTTTAACTGAAAAATATGTGCAACCTTGCCGATACATTTCCCTCGGTGATGTAAGCTTGCGTGTTGTGTAATAGCATCATCAATCATCATCGAGCGTTGGGTTGGAGAGAGAGAGTTTAACCAGTCTATTGCTAGTTTTTTGATTTTTTCCCTTGAATTTTTTTTCATAGGACTACTGGATGGAAGTAGCATGCATCATGATATGAGTGAGTTTATCCATCCCCACCCCCGAGGACACTAGGGAGAAAAGAAAAAAAAAAAGAGGAAAAAAGGACATGTTCTATCATTCCTCGTCTCAGGCCATGGGATGGGATCTTTTTCCATAGGAAGGTAGGGGATGGGAGGGGAGTGACGGGAAAAGAAAAAAAAAAAAGCCATGTCTAGCCAGGCTCCCCGTAGCAGCAGCAGCAGCAGCAGTCGGAGATTCGTTAGGCATAATGCAGAGCTAATTAGCAAAGGAATTTTTTTTCGTTGTAATACAGGGTTGTACAGGATTCGGTGCCTCTTCCGCCATTTCCCTTGAAACGCCGATTCAGAGGAAAAACTACTTTTAGTGAATAGAGGAAAAAACAGTCTCGACCACGTCTTTAACTCCAGCGTGAAAAAAACTCAGAAACTGCCCGAAGCCTATTGCAAAAGAAAATTGGGTGGGGGTTGTTCGACATACAATGCGAGGACCTCGTAGGTGGAAACGGTGTTCATTCGGCCAGACCGTGAGTGACCTATACCGCATCCGGCATTTCGACATTGGAGTTGGCATTGACGACGGTTCCGTTGGTAGTGCTGACGGGTATAGGATGGGGGTTCTGTACAGTGGTCGGGATGGTAGTTGATGTAGGGGCTGGGTTTTTCGTCGACGCGGATTTTGGTGTGACCTTTATCTTTTTCGGTGGTGGTGGTTGGCCAGATGCGGCCGCCTGAGCGGCCTCCTGGGCACGAGTAGAGTTCGTCTTCCACTTAATACCGCAAGCATTACAAACTAGACGAGTCGGAATTAGGGCTTCGAAATCGATGGTATAATCAGAGCCTTACCTGTTACGCTCTCGCCATCAACTTCGGCCTTCCGCCATAGGGACGTAGTAGACGTGTGGCAGAGATGGCATGCTTTGGAGGGATCCGCCACTCTCCCCTTCCTTGAGCGAGGTAGCTTGCTGTCTGCTTTTTGGACTAGCGAGGGCCATGGTTCGGTGGAGGAACGATCGGTGGACGTCGTCTGGATATAATATCAGATAAAGCTATACGCTTCTACGTAGCTTCGGACTTACCGTTCCCCGTAGCGCTTTCCCTGAGTTTTGTTTCTTCCGTTTAGGTAGAATTGGCAGCTTGGTTGCTAGTGGAATAGCTTTAACGCTACCTTCGCTATCATGATCGAACGGTCCTCCTTCATCCTCACCATCAATATCGTGCGGATCTCGTGGCAATCTCATAGCAAGATGGACGTACTCCGCGCGAGTCATATTGTCCATTATATCGTCCATATATTTCCTAGCCTCAGTAGGGTCCGCAACGACCTTTGCTAGCGGTTCGAGCATTTTAGAAGTCTGTGCCGCGAGGCGCGTGGTGACTGGTTGATAGTAATCGAGATTAGGATCGTAGTTGCCAGAGACACTATCACTGCCCTTGCGAACGACTAGAAAGGATGCAATGACTTGCGTGCCCCCTAGAAGGTATTCGAGGATGCTATATTTTGGGAAGAGAAACCTGTCACCCGAACCCGCGGCGAATTCGAAAATAACAGCGCTAATATCAGATTTATGAGACGTAGTATGACCTTTTGATTTTATATGGGCAACCTGCGGGGTAGGTTGTTGCTGGGCTGGATGCTCCGTTCTGAATGTAAGAGAAGTACTCGCTGGTGTTGGGCGACCCACCGTCGCGGGGACCCCGTTAGGTTTGGGTGTAGACGTGGGGTGCGTGCTAGGGCGAAGCACGCCAGCTCCGGGGGGAGCGCCCGATGGCCTCTCATCTGATGTGAACGGCCTACTAGCATTGCCTTGAGAATTCAATATCGCAGTGAGTTCGTCTATATGACCCTGAAAGACCTTGAGCTGGGGGTGAGTCGCTTTGCCAGAGGCGACTACCCGCATCAATGCTTTCAGCTCGTGGTCCGTAGCGGCTCTTGTTGCTAACATCTGGATTACGGGATCTGGGCTAGGTTTGGGGGCTTGTACCGGCGGTCTAGGGGTACCATTATGCGCTGGCTGATGGCCTTGGGGCGCCGCGACGTTTCCATTTATTGTTGGGGGGGCCGGTAATGTTTGGAAGGTAGGGCCTTGAGTTGCAGGTGGGTTAATACCCACGGGGGCGAGGGGTGGGGGCGTTGATGTATGTAGAGATGCTTGAACGGAATTTCTTGCTGGCTGGCTTGGGGTTCCACCGTGCAGTACTCTTTTAGGAGTAACACTGCTAGGAGGACCGTATTGTAATATAGGTCTCTGCGGAAGCTGGCCGGGTGTAGGAGGTGGTGGTACTGGTTGGGGTTCCTTTACTGTGTAGAGCATAACTTCGAAGACGTGTGGCTCAATCGTCAGAGTGCAAGGACCGAGTTTAACCATAGTTTCTTTCGGGGGATTTGGAGCCCGAGAGTCCATCAGTGCCTTTTTCTTGGAAGGCTTGGTCCAATACCGCTCGAATATGCCTTCGGCAAGCCATCTGTCGCGGGAACGTTGAAGGGATGCCGCTAAGATACCGCTGTGGAGGCGTGATAAAATGAGCGATAATCCATTTAGAATCAAACAGATTAGACCTTACCTTTCCGCTATTGACTGGTACTCCCTCGACGACAAGCCTCCAGATTGCGGTTCACCAAGAGTAGGCAAGGGCTGGCTTTCCTCGAGACGAGTTGGAAGGCCTTTCTCGATAGGTTCAGGCGACGATGGTTCATCTTGGGGTGGAGGTGTGGCTGTCCGTCTCTTCGAAGCAGCTTCAGCTCGAGCCCTGGCGTATGACCTCCTCTTACCGACCATCTTGAAGATCAAATGAATCCTCTAAGACGATATACAGCCTACCGCAGACCATAGACGCTGTTTGACACGGGTGATTGAGGCACGAAGGTAAAGCATTGGGAAGTGCGCAAAATGACTGTCAGGATCTGAGCTCGGATGTGGCGCGCTACAACCTCCAACCTGCCACCACTAAACACCTCACTGACTCTCCCAACACAAGACGCGCAGCACTTCATTTTGTATGAGTCCATACAGCATCTCATATAATCTTGCCTCTCCTGGTTAATTCCCTGCCTAATAACAAGCAAATTGGGTTTGTTTACCGATCCTGAGCTGTGACATCGGCCGTAAAGGTATAACATTCATAATTGATGTTCATTTAACTCGCGCTGTAGCTATCATCTGCTTGATTCGTATTGTATTAATCCTGCGCAGTCTTGTTTTCATAAGCATCCGTCACCTTTTGCTCTAGACTGGGGATGCAGGTTACACATGGCGCTGCAGCCAATCTTCAAGAAAGCCTACTGGGTCCTCATTGCCGGTGGGGGCCTATATTTTGCATGTCTTTTCATACTGACGAATACTTGGGTTCAGCGACAGTAAGTGGAGTCAGCAATCCCCACTTAGGCCAGCAGCTGAAATTCATAGTGCATTATATGCCCATAAGCTGCATACCGCATACTTTCGAGATCTAAATAAGCCTGAACAGTTTGGTTTTGCCAGTATGTAATTGAAAACACCAAGCTTCAAACATCGCTGCCTGTTCTTATAATACCAGAAAATCAGATTTCCCCGTTCAGAATCAGCACCCCGGATGGTGAAAAGCTATATGCATGGCATATTTTGCCACTTGTAGTGTATGCAAAGAATGAGCAACTTCTAGTTGGGCAAATGCCAGGACACACTGAAGACTACACGGCAACAGAGTCTTTCAAGCTCCTAGTAAATGATCCTGAGAGCCGTTTGGTGATAAACTGTGAGTGGGTCATTCCTTCTGGAATCGCATGCTAGGAAGTAACTATGGCAAGCGTTGATATTTCTATAGTTCACGGAGTGAGTATAAATCGCTTCCGGTACCGCTCTCATAGGTCTAACTGAGATAGAATGCTGGCCATATAGGCCAGTCATGGCGCACAGACGCTTATAGGACTATATCGTCGGGCGCGCCTGATAAGATTCATATCATTGCATTCGACTATCGAGGTTTTGGATACTCTACAGGCTCCCCAACCGAAGGAGGGATCATTACCGACGCAATCGCAATGGTCAACTGGGCACTAACTGTTGCGGGGCTCCCGCCCGAGAGAATATTGCTCCTTGGCCAAAGCCTAGGAACGGCCGTAGCTACTGCAGCTGCAGAGCATTTTTCAAAAACGGCCCCACAGGTTGATTTCGCGGGGCTTATGCTTGTTGCAGGGTTCTCTGATATACCAACGTTAATGCTCACCTATTCGATTAGTGGTTACTTACCTCTCCTCTCGCCTCTCAGACCGTATCCTCTCGTTCAAAAATGGTTTGCTGGGCAGATGACCGATAAGTGGAACACAACAGCCCGACTTTCCAACTACGTCAGAAGAAGCCAGAAGGTCAACCTCTTCCTGATCCATTCCAAAAACGACCCGAGTATCTCCTGGACACATTCAGACGTTCTATTCTATGCCGCAGCGAGTGCTACGAGCCAGGAAGGGTTGACCATAGAGCAAATCAACCCGATGAAGGCAAAGTTCAACCTCGGAGAGGGTGGTCTGGTCAACACATGGCACGTACCAAATAAAACAATTAGACTGGAAATCGTTAGACACGGAGGTACGGATTGCTATACCTCATGGCGTCGTGAATGACTTCTAATACTGATATACAGCCCACAATCGAATTGTAACTTATGCACCAATCGCGCTTAATGTGCTTAGGGCATTCGGCATTCAAGGGTGTGAGCATTCATCATAACGATTACTGCTGGCTGGCGGGTCTCTGTGCGACAAGTTTGGGAGCGTAGTGTTATTATCTACTCAATCCTAGTTCCCGCTTTACGTAGCTGTAAAGGTTGGCATTACTGTTCCTAACAAACGAGTCGAGAGAACGGGGTGCTGTCATGTATGCGTCTCACTGCTGGACAGGTGACTCCTTCCGTACAGAGCGCTTTGCTATCCGATGTAATTTAACCTAAAGACTTCATGAGGCCCGAATTGAGCACATTGTGTCTCGTAATAAGGCGTAGCAAGTCAGCGTGGGATGACAAGAGATAGCACAGGGTTGTAGCAGACCTTGAACCCTCTCTATGTCCAAAGCCTTCGGCTCTTCCCTCTAGGCGTCTCTATGAACAGGCCGTTTAATAGGAAGGGAAGAAAGGCGGACTTTGGATACTACAAGCTACAGGGAAGTTAAGCCGGATGTTTTCGGGAGCACTGGACAAGGGAGTTGTGGCAATACCAAGAGCAGTCGCAGCAAAAGGTGATTCCACTGTCTCAGGGAAACGGTATAGGTAGGGTAAGCCGTCTGCATTACGGGTGCAAGCTATGCTATTGCGTAAGACAGGGGACTTACGCGGTGGTTGGTACAATCCAACCCCAGGACCCGAGTTATAGAGAGGTAGAGACTGAACCGTTTGCTACCAGTGACGGCCTGCTCCCAGCCTCAGGGTCGGGTCCGGGTTCAATCTCTTCTTCCTTAGGCCACTTACTGTGCTCCAGCTCCTCCGTGCTAAGAAGAACGTTCGATCCAATTTTTATCCCCCGGTCGAGCGCGGCAACAACGTGCTTTTGACTAGCGCTCGTCAAAATATCTAGCGTGATTCAATAACAAAACCCCACTACCCCACCAAAAAAATACTTCCAACCCCCCGCAATACAACAATGTCTACGGAATCAAAGTTAGTGGAGGCAAACGCCGAAGAGATCAGTGCGCCGAGCAGTCAGGAATCTAGTGTCCAGGCAACAGAGGCTGCGGAGCCCGGCGAGGATTCCACGAATGTTGGCGACCCACCGTCAGGCGCAGCGACGAAGAAAAGGCAGAAGAAGAAGCAGACGAAAAGCCCCGTAGCTGAGAGAGGTGACCCTTCTTCGGGACCAGGAGAGTCTTCGGCGGGGTCGAATGAGTTGCCGAGTGCGGCTGTAGATAGCCTTCTAAGGATCAACCCGTCGCTGCAGTCTGAGGTTAGGGGAATGGATAAGGAGAAGGCGGAGGACCTGCTGAGGAGGCTGAACGTGTCAGACCTCCTGACTGGGGTGGTCCGTAATGTTTAACCCACATTGTGTTGGATCCAGCGCTGATGTGCTGTAGGCGGTGGGTGGGAAGAACCAGAAGGACATGGCATCTTACAAATTCTGGCAGACTCAGCCTGTGCCGAGATTTGGTAAGATACCATGCACGGCTGTGGTGCGGAAGACGCTTACTCCCTTCGCAGATGAACAGGTTCAGGGTGATGAGGGCCCCATCAAGATGATCGATCCCGAGCAGGTGCCCAGAGAACCTTCTGCCCTCATAGAAAAGTTTGAATGGGTAACCATGGACCTTACCCAAAAAACACAGGTAGTACTCTCGCCCCTAGTGTCCTATATCTATATCTTACAGTTCGATAGTTGGACGAGGTATTTGAACTACTAACGGGACACTACGTCGAGGACGACGAAGCTATGTTTAGATTTAACTACTCGAGATCCTTTCTCAACTGGTTGGTTTGTTCAGTTTTTGAAAAATCCAGGCTCTAACCTCGAGTAGGGCTCTTAAATCTCCGGGCTGGAGAAAAGAATGGCACATTGGTGTCCGAGCCGCCCAGTCGCGAAAGTTGCTCGCATTCATTTCGGGTGTCCCTGCCCAACTCCGAGTCCGTGCTAGCGTCCTCAACTGCTCTGAGATAAACTTTCTTTGTATCCACAAGAAGCTCCGCTCGAAACGCCTCGCACCTGTCCTCATCAAGGAAATCACGCGGAGGTGCTATAGGGAGGGGATATTCCAAGCGATCTATACAGCCGGCGTTGTGTTACCCAAGCCGGTTAGCTCCTGTAGGTACTTTCACAGGAGCTTAGACTGGCTGAAGTTATATGAAGTGAATTTCTCGCAGCTTCCCGCAAGATCGACAAAGCTAAGACAGATTGCTAAGTATCAGCTTCCTACTGAAACTGCAATCAACGGGCTAAGGGGTATGACAGCCAAAGATGTGGATGCCGTTGTTGGTCTTCTAACAAGATACCTTGCTCGCTTTGATATGGCCCCCAAATTTACCAAGGAGGAGGTGAATCACTGGATGCTCCATAAGAACTCACCTGGATACGAGCAGGTGGTCTGGACTTACGTCGTTGAGGTCTGTCTGAATTACCCTAAACAGCGAAATACCCCCTATTTTAGTTTATATAGCTAATGCGACAGAAAAAAATTCCAGGATCCTGAAACTCACAAGATCACGGACTTCTTCTCCTTCTACCGCCTCGAGTCCTCCGTTATCGGCAACAAGAAACACGACACAATTCGTGCTGCTTATCTCTTCTACTACGCTACTGAAGCCGCCTTCCCGACCGAAGAATCCGGGTCCAAACCTACGGCAGACACTAAACCCTATCTAAAACTCCGCCTCAATGCTCTCATGAACGATGCCCTCATCCTAGCCAAACGGGTAAGCCCCCTAACCCGCCTTCTATTGAGGGTCTCGAGATGTCTCCGTAGAATAAGCTAAGCCAACACCACATCACAGCTCAACTTCGACGTCTTCAATGCGCTGACCCTCTTAGATAACTCCCTGTTCCTCGAACAACAGAAGTTTGGCGCTGGCGATGGGCAGTTGCATTACTATCTCTACAATTATCGCACAGCTCCGCTAGCCGGAGGTGTGGATGCAAAGAATAATGTTGATGAAAAGGGTGGGAGTGGCGTTGGTGTGGTGATGCTCTAGACAAGACGTACGAGGTTGGGTGTGTTTGGCTCATTTTGTAGCCCCGGGGCAATTAATGGTGGTGTGCTACTATGGGTCCGGGTGTGTTTGCATACATGGGTTTTCCTAACGTATAAGGATAACTATTGCTGTGATGTTTATGGAAATAGCGCGTGTTAGTAAAGATAAACACAGAGATTTAACCTATAGATCGCAAAGTGATGTAGTACATGATCTTAGATTACCTAACGCCAGCCCAGGACAGAATCCTAGTAAGGAAAGACCCACGTAGAAGAAAGCAGATTATTTTAAAAAGGCCGTTTCCCCCAAGCACAAGGCCCTTCTTTCGGCAATGATATCGCATTGAAAGCAAGTGAGAATTTCTTTTACAGCTCTGACTTACACCCAACCTTAACATCGCTATTCTCACCATCTCCCCTTTTCCCCAAAAGCGTTACTGGAACGTCGATAAAACCCTCCAATTCCATCCACTCCGCCACAAACGCCGTAACTAATACGGCCCAGTCCTCGACGGTATCCATATCCAGGTGCTCACCATCATCCGCCAACTCGTGCCAAATCCCAACCGGGAACGGATTCGGGATAATATGCAGCACCTCGACACCTCGTGCTAAAAACGGAAGATGGTCATCTTGAATCCCACCCCCAAAAAAGCCACCTTGACTCGCTTTCTCGCCATCCACAAGGAAGGCAGGTTCTCTGCTGTGCCCCTTTGACGTTTTTTCTGGGCTTCTTTTGGAGGGGTGGTTTGGGGATGACTTGAAGAGAGAGAGGGAGCGGAGGCGGGATTCGAGGGTACTCATGTGGCGGTAGGCCCAGTGGGTTGTACGAAAGTAGGAGGGGACTGTGGGGTTTGGGGAGCCGAGGAGGTCGAGAAGGAGAAAGAGAGATATGGAACTCAAATGAGTGCGGTAGGTAGAAAGGACGGGATTCGGGGTTTGTTCCCATTCGGCAGCCAGCGATCTGCGGAGGGAAGGGCTGGAGTTAGTCTTTGCTGTGGGGACGGATGTGGGTGGGACGTACCTAGCGCCGTAGAGAGAGTCTGTAGCTGTCCATGAGATAAATGCCTCCTCTCCGTCCAGGAACAGGATCTGAAGTCCTTTTTCCTCCTCTATTCCAGCAAAGTCATCTACACCTTCAGCCGCCATTGCGGCCCATTTCTTCGTTAGTGCTGCATCTACGCTTCGTGCCATATGCATCAACATGGCACACGGCGCAGCGCTATCTATTGCTCCAATAAAGCCGGTCGGGTATAGCTTGCTGTCGTAATGCGCAACCAGCGTCAGTCGGCCAACTTCGCCGGGCTGTGCCCATGGCGGGTCTCTAGTTGCTATCAGGTTCACAAATGGTATCTCCTTGCCACCGGAAGCGGGCGTCACCGATGTGGAGTTTTGGAATGTGAGGCGCCATTCCGGCAGGCTTGTCTTGAAGAAGTCAACAAAATGGCTGAGCACAGCGGCAGAGCCAGGTGTCCCTGGAACGCGTGGAATTAGGATTGGAGCGAGGAGAGAGCCGGTTTTGATGTCAAAGTCAGCGCCAGGTCTTGGGAGGCTTTGCAGCGTGGCATCCGTCAAAGTGGTGTAGGCGCTGGCTAGCGTGAGCAGCAGAAGCCGGAGCAGTAAGAATAGGGGGAATGAGGGGTTTAATCTGGCCATTGGGAGGGCAGGAGGGGCTATCTACGCCTGGCTGGCATGGCGTGGTGCTGTCTAGCATAGAGGGGAGGATAGACGCTCAGATCTGCCGGTGCTGCCATTCAAAACATGCGAAGCTGGCCTCTTTATGCAGCAAAGGGCGATGGTATATCGCACGAGCAATAATCGCGTCCGCCGCTGAGTAAGACGACGCGGCTGCATCGCTTAGGTTCCGCGCGGCTCAGGCAAGGCCCCGGAACTTACCGCTTCACTCATCGTCCAGCACATCAACATGGCAGCGACAGAGACACCGGCGTTGCAGCAGCGGAAGTGCATTGGGGTGGACTGTACGAATGATGCAGGGACACTCCAGTGTCCGACTTGCCTCAAACTCGGCAAGGAGAGCTTCTTCTGTGCCCAAGTCTGCTTCAAGAAAAGCTGGGTAAGATATCAGCCCAGCTTGCTGCAGGAATGGGCAGGAGACTGAAGGCTGATAGCTCATACGGTGTACAGAGCGAGCATAAGGCCCTTCACAAATCTCCAGGTAATCCCCCCAGCGCGTTTTCTTGTAAGGGTTGTCTCTGAACTTGAACCAGCCACTGGCCTCAACCCATTTCCCGAGTTTTCCTTCACTGGCTCCCTACGGCCCGTGTACCCGCTGTCATCACGACGTGAAGTGCCCAAGTCGATACCGTGGCCGGATTATGCAATTGGTGGCATACCGGAGTCGGAGAGAGTGTTTGTGAGACGAAACAAGATTTCCGTCCTCGATGAGAAGGAGCAGGAGGCCATGCGGAAGGTGTGCAGGCTGGCAAGAGAGGTTTTGGATATTGCAGCGAGAGAGGTAAAGCCCGGAGTTACCACAGATTGGATCGACGAAGTCGTACATAGGGCTTGCATTGAGAGAGATGTAAGTTCCTTCGTATCTCAATGGTAACCTTAGGGGCCTAGTTATTAGAGACCCGGATACGTCGCTTTGCTGGGCTGCTGACACTAGGTTCCTTAGTCCTATCCATCGCCTCTGAATTATTACCATTTTCCAAAATCCGTCTGTACCTCTCCCAACGAGGTGATTTGTCACGGCATTCCTGACCAACGCAAGCTCGTTGACGGTGATATCCTGAATATCGACGTTACCCTTTATCATGGGGGTTTCCACGGGGACCTCAACGAGACCTACTATGTCGGGCCGAAAGCCCTAGCGGATCCAGAATCCGTACGCGTCGTCGAAGCCGCAAGGGACTGCTTAGATGAGGCCATAAAGATCGTCAAGCCAGATATGCTCTTCCGAGAGCCCGGAAGAGTCATTGAGAAGCTTGCAAAAGAGAAGGGCTGTAGCGTTATCAAGACATACTGCGGACACGGCATCAACCAACTCTTTCACTGCGCACCGAACGTGCCACATTACGCTCGGAACAAGGCAGTGGGTAAAGCAAAACCTGGGGTGTGCTTTACCATTGAGCCTATGATTAGCCTAGGAACTTACAAGGACAAGACATGGCCAGACGACTGGACCAGCGTCACGGTCGACGGGTCTAGGACCGCACAGTTTGGTAAGTTTTGTCGAGGCGAGAATTCCCCACGATACACACATACGAAGGAGTGGGAACTAACAGGCTAATCTACCTCTTTTTCTTTTTCTTTTCCCTCTTACCCAGAACACACCCTTCTCGTAACAGAAGACGGCGTAGAAATCCTTACGGCGCGATTGGAAGATTCCCCCGGCGGAAAAGTGCCAATGCCCCCCGTCGTCGCCACAACAACAGCAGCAGCAGCAGCAGCAGCAGCAGGAGGAGGAGGAGGAGGAGCAGGAGCGGCAGAAATGGTGCAAAACAAAGTAGCCTAGATATAGTATAGCAGCAGCAGCAGTACTAGCAGCAAAAAGTTAGAGATAGACTAGCTCAACTCAAACCTAAGCACACACACACACACACCCCCTTCTTCTTAGCTCGTTTTAGAAATTTCCCACCACCTACCCACCCACCAATCCATCCATCCATCCATCCATCCATCCTTCCTTCCTTCCTTTCCTTATTATACCATCCATCCATCCACATTTCCAACTCTCCCCTCCCCTCCCCTCCCCTCCCCCACACCATATATCATCCACATTTCTCCACCCCTACAACATTACTACTACTACCACTACTACTACTACACCCACACACACCTCCCATTTTCTAGAACTTTTTTTTTTATTTTTTTTTTATTACGTTATTTATATTTCTACGCCAACCTACTTATTTATTTATTTATTCACTCATTCTTTTGAAAAAACTCGCGATTCCATCGACGAAATTCCCCCCCCTTACCTCACCACTACGGTGACAACCTTTTCAGCAACCGAAACCGAAACTCTCTTTCTCTCTCTCTCGCACGTGAATAAGGTGGGGGGGAATTTGGATTGGGATTCGGATTGGGATTCGGATTGGGATTTGGGATTTCATTTTATTTTATTCTTTTTTTTTTGGTTATATCTGTCCTAGGGATTAAATCTTGTCTGAGCTGTTTATTATTTATTTAATTTTATTTTATTTTACCCTCCTCACAAAGCGGGGATGAAAAAAAAATTATAATATTATTCTAAGACGCTAATGCGAGGGAATAAAAAGAGATAAAGGTAGGGGATTAGGGGAATTATTATTATTGCGGGTTTACCAGCTCGTCAATCCACTCCGCCAAGCCGCTTCTTAATCCCTCTTCCACTCCTTCCTCGACCCAGAAATGACCTGCTCCCGCGATGGCTATGGATTTGAAACCCACGCTGTCGCTCTCGCTGGAGGAGTTTGCTTTGATGTCTTCGGCCCAGTTGCTTAGGCGGCGGGAGGAGGTGAAGATGTCGTGGGTGCCGTAGATGGCGAGGGTGGGGTGGGTGGTGAGATTGCTATTTGGGGGTGTTTGGTTGGGGGTTTGGAAGGGCGAGGGGAGGGCTAGGAAGTGGGATATTGGGGGCAGAAGCGGGGAGATGAGTAGGTATGCTGTTTTTGGGGTGGGTGGTGGGGTGGCGGATGGGGGATTATAACTCCTTCTCATATCTGCGCTTCTTATCTTTGGTAGTGGAAGGCGGGGGAGTGGAATCTCCACGCTGAGCCTCCCCACCTCAATGCTTCTCCTGACTTCTCTGCTTGCCCTCCTGCTGCTTGGTTCCCCCTCCTCCCCACCCATCACAACACCCTGTGTATGGACTCCGCTCCGGCAGTGGTTACCGCTGCCCCTAGTTGGTGATGGGGAAGAGGAAGCTGAGTATGCTTCTGCCTCCTCCTTGTTCCGTTCTGTTGCGCAGTGGTGGGCGCGGAGGAGGATTTCGGATGTGTATGTAGCCGTGGAGGGTGTAGGGTTTGTGAAGAGGGCGAGAATTGAGGGGGTAGGGGGGAGGTGGGACGTTATTAGAGAGCCATAGGAGTAGCCGCCAAGGATTAAGAGGGGTAAGGAAGTGGAGGTGGCGGGCGATTGCAGGGTGTTGAGAGGGGCAACCGGGGGGTCGACGGTTAGGGGGACGGCAGAGGTAATACGCTCTAGCGTCAGTCCCCCATGATGCTCGCCTCCCCCACGAAGGGTCTCTAAATAGTGTAAATAAAACACAAAAAACCCAACAAAAGAGGCGTAATCCGCCACTTCCGCCTTTGAAGTAAACGACGTCCGGCCTTTAGAACTCCCGGCCCCACTACAGAAGCGCAACCACCGTGCGGGTTTCATTAGCCACGGCCCGAACCACATTAAAATCCAAACAACAACAACACAACAACAACAACAAAGAGACATGCATACCGAAAATTAAACGTGCCAACCACAAACCCCCTTCCCAGAAACACCCGCCCCGTAACAGCCACTATAGCGTCGTCGTAACTACCGCCCAGTGGCGCATACGGATGCGCCATCACCGCGCCCCGGTTCCTCTGTTTCGCTGGCGAGGACGGCGGTGGCGGCAGCTGTGGTAGAGACAGAGGCAGCGGGGCGTGCTGGTGCACGGGATGGTACACCCGGCAGTCCAGCGGCGTGCCATCGTGGATAGAGGGTATGGTGAAGCTCCACGTTGGTGAGGGCAGAGTCGTCATGGATCGATAGACGGGTGGTGTTTGCTTTGTGGGCGGGCAGCTTGCATTCTTGGCTACCTGGAGAGAATATCGGGGTGTTGGAGGGAGTCTGACTTGATGGGAGAAGGAGAGCGGCGGGAGAAGAGTTCCACGTATGTTGCGTCCGTCCTCTATAAGATGATTTTGATTCGGAGCTGTGGTGGTGCCGAGTACCGATCGCTTGGCATCATTTTATGAAATCGTGATTCCAGACTAAACTTCCAAATTCCCTTGTTATTTTTTATTTTTATTTTATTTTGTCCTACTCACGTACTGTCGACATTCAGGCCGGCGAGGCTCGATCCTCCTTCGCCTTGTCCAAGTGATTTGTTCCTGAACCCAAACTACTATTCCGCTCCATGTCCCAACGTTTGCGGTATCGTACAAGTCTCGATAAACTCTACTATTCAAGGATGGCGGTGGCAATGCAGTTTTGCAGCAGGAAACAAAGGGGGCACGAACATGAGAAAACTAGATCCGAAACACCGCCGATTCCTGCCTGCGCAAAATCCACAGGAAGCCATCCCGACCCGTGAGTGCAGGTCTCGAACAAAAAAAAAAGTCACGTATATTTGGTCCTAGGCCTGTAGCTTAACCCGCGCCACCCGACGGCGCATTGCCGCTTACAAGTGTTGGCGCAACTCTCCTCTTCTTCGCCGGTACCTGTTCGAGTTTGTCCTCCTTCTCTGACTCGCTCGCCGTGGTATCGCGTTTGCCCAACACGCTTGCCCCACTCACCGAGCTTGCCGCGCTAATAGAGTTACCAGACAGTGGTGTCTGCGGGGGCGTGGTTATGGGGATTCCCGTGACCGTTCCAGAGTTGGTAGCCGCCACGCTTGGAACACTCCCAAATGTTGGTGTCGGATTGCTAGTGATGGTGGCGCTAGAGAGCTGTGGTTGCACCCCCAGGGAAAGCTGCGTCACGATTGAGGATGCCGACAGAGTTCGGGTTGGGCTGAGCGGCCGCGATGGCGCTGCCGATGTAGGTATTTTATTTAGTACGGGTGCGGTAGCAGATGTAGGGGTGGGTGTTGGTGTAGATTGAGTCGATGAAGAAGCCGTATTTAGGACGCTAGGGTGGTGTGCGTTGGGAATCTGGCCTGTGTATACTTGGCCGAGTTCTCCTTGAGTAAATGTCACAGCGGAGCAGAACCCATCGGATGATGACATGATAAGGGTTAATCCGTCCGACGACCTGACACCTCTGTCAGATTTGACTATCGATGGGCGTGGGACGTTGCGTAAACTTACCAACTAAGATCTGTAAATGTGGCATAATGTAAATTACTTACTATGCATATCGGCCTCTGTTGCTGGGTATCGTATATTAAGACGGCGTCTTGCGTCGCTACAGCATAGACAATGCGGTATGGAAGCGCAAATGCCGACGGTGGACCGGATACCGAGGAGCCATTTTCCGCATCCTGGGTCCTAGGTAGAGATGTAGTGGCTGATGAATCGTAGGTGGGTTGGAGGAAGGTTGCTGCAATTGGGGGAGGCTCCATTTCTGAGTTTGTTGTTGATGCCCGTGAAGGTACGGCGGGCTCAGGTAAAGAGGGCATGGTGTCTTCAGCTGAGGATGTATCGATAGTGATGTGTTTGGTCGGATTGCATGCCCGTCGGTGTGTGTAGAACACAGGCGAGCATCTAACTGCTATGGATGGTTTCTTGTGACCCGGGAGATGAGCTATCGGTGGCTTGTTAAAGCCAGCCCGAGTATAGATATATACGGTGTTGATAACGTCATCGGCAGATTTTGCACCGTCCGTAGACGGCTGTGATGTTTTATACTGTCCTGCTGGTGTAAACAAAAGACTGCCATCTGGAGTAAAAGCTAACCGCCTGAAGAACGATATTAAAGTCTCGTTCGCATACATGTTGCGGACGCCGAGGCCCGTGTGCATCTTTGGTGATAGTTCCATAGGCTTTACAGCCGGAAGCGGAATAGACGGAGCAGGAGAGGTTGATCTTCGGAGTGATGGTGATGAGCTAAACGACGAACGGCGGCTATGCGCTATCACAGGTGGATTCATCGGCAACGATAAAGAAGTTGGCGTGCCTGGAGTAGATGGGATGGGTGATGCCAGTGATGATGTGTCATTGACGAATTGTGGCCGGAGGTCAGGCGGAGCGGGGCTGCTCGAAGATGTCCTCCGTGATGGGAGATCCATCTTGGATATCTTGCCGTGTTGGGCAAGGGTGAACTGTCCATCTTTTGTCTTGAGGGTGTAAATGTGAACTGATCGATCGGAGGATTGCGTTGCTACAAATTCATTCAAAGGATCCCATGCTACTCCCTGAACGTAATGGTTGTGCTCTGCGATTTGCCGGACAGTCTGGCCTATCCAGGTCAAGCCTCCGATCAGTCTAAATTGGCCCAAACGGAATCAACTTGTACATACCTGTCTGTGCATTATATATCCTAGCAATATTATCCATACTTCCGGTAATGAAGAAGACTCCATCGGGTGACCAAGCAAGATCGTATATTTCGGACCCGAATGACCGGCACATATGCTTGACTCTCCATGTTTCCTTATCTTCCAGACTATCCTCACCAAACGAAGGCATATGGTTATTTGTCTCCGAAGGTACCCAGAGCAGAACGTTACCATCATCTCCGGCTGAGGCAAGCATCTCACCTTTGGAGGCATTAGTATGCTAGGGACGATGCCAAGGGGAAATATGTACCTCTCGGACACCACCGTACCACGTTGACAGCTTGAGTGTGTTTCATGAGGGTAGTGAGGTAGACAACTTTTCTCTCTTCATCATGGGACTCCAGCTTCCAGAGCTATAGGCCTGATTAGAGCGTGATTTCTTTGAAAACGGGAGCCAATGCGGTGGGAGGGGGGGCACTCACTCTAACATTATTGTCCCCTCCAGCAGTAGCCAATCTACCTTTGCCATGACGCTCGAACTCGCATGCGTAGATAGGTGAGTTCTCGTTGTGCCTGTGAGCTCGCATTAGCTGGGCCATCTCGAGAAGCGAGCTGAACGAGCTCTAACCAGTTCACAACCAACGGCGATGCTTTCATGGTTAGTCAAGCCGGCACGCGATTACCAGCCGGTAGCAGTACTTCGGTCGATCACGATCAATTGTGGATACGGGGGATATCCGAGAGACGTTTGAAAGTACTGTTGCGCGGGAGGTGGGAGATGGGGAGGGTTGGGGATTTGAAGGTGTCTGTGGGGTTCTTATTTGTGGAAGAGCGTGCATAGATTGAGAACGGGCAGGCAGGCGTTGTTGCATCAAAAGTCGGTGGAGGCTCGAAGAGGATGACGGTGGAACAGCCTGACTGGTTTACTGGCGGATATGTATCTTCCAAAAAAGCCCAGTTTTGCCGAGCTGGGTCTGATACGGGATGAGTGCTGATGGGGTCTCAGGCTTGAGTTGTGTTCGGCTCCTCGACTTATGCAAACAGGTCGGCCAGTGGTTGGATCGATGGTCGCGATTTAGCGCGTTGCGGGCTATGTGGTGGTGCATCGAGCTAACTAAACCCCACTTGTCCAGTCCGTCTTCGCCGCCGATCCGTCTCCAACATCGGCAACCGCTATTCCTACGTACTATCCTGAGCAGGGGACAGCTGAGCCTGCCTGCCGGCCATGGCTCCACGCTTCCGCCCAGCCCTTCTGTTGCTGCTGCTGCTGCTGCTGCTGCTGCTGCTGCTGGTGCTGCAACCCTCACCAGGCGGCAGGCAAAGCCGTGTCACACTCTCTGCCGTGGGTGTGATTGGCCCCAGGGGGGAAATGCATCGCGAATGCCGTTTGTCGCCGCCGCTTTACGGGGCAGCAGCTGGCCAGCCAAGACAGGAGCAGCCAAAGCAGCAGAGGCCTGCATCGAGGGATCGAGCCTCCATCCGATAGTCGCACCTTTGCCACCCTGCTCCTCATTTACGGCCTACGCCCGCCCATGCTCTCTCGGAGAGAGCATGCTCCACGCTGTGATCTGTACAATATACATACCATATACCTAGCTTCTGCTGACGCGGGCAACAGACTGCCCGTTCGATCCCCCAGAGCCCCCTGGTTGCCCATCTCGAGGCTGACCAACTTCGCCTGGTGTTTAAATAGCGTGTCGGAGTGGTCCCAACGTGCGGACGGATACGACACTCCTCATGCGCTAGGGTGGGTTTTGCTTCTGTAGTTCTAGAGTACCACTGCACAGAGTACATACACAATGGTTTGAAACTACTCCTTATTGTGGACTATACTCCGCGCAAAATACAAAATGAAGTCGCACCGGGTGGCCGTCAGGACTGACATCCTGCATTTTCTCGACAGACCACACACACTCTGGAAACCCACCCGCAATGGTGCGGAAACACGTTCTTGGCCCCAAAACATTGGGGACCCCCTCACTCTCTAACACTCATCATGTACTTACACTCCTCCTATACGTAGCTCCGGCACAAGTAAACCTGTCCCGCCAGCTAAACTTAGATCAGATGGAGGCGGTAATTTCGCACCTTACATATGAATCGCTATATCAGAATCCCTGGCCTGTGCCTTGAGGAATGAAACCACGTGGCGAGGAACGTTGCTGCTGGGAGAGTTGGAATTGACCTCCTAACTGAGGGTATTCCACCCACCCGCCCCCCTAGGGTTTATTTGTGCTCTGTCTGGGCGTGCTGGCATAAGGACTCCGCGAAGAGATTGCGCCGCACTGCACTGTTTGAGTGCGGCAGCTGTAGTCCAAGATGGATCGAGGGCATCCCATACAGGCTCCATTTGACGGACACCTGGCGAGTCTCGGGAGAAATTCCTGTAACGGCCATCTGACAGGCATGGCCCAGTACTTCCTCTGCAGTTTCGGTCCCAAATTAATCGCTCCATGGAAGTTGATTCGCCAAATCATCGACAGCAGGGCCCGCGCAGACCCGTAGAGCTATTCTGATACGAACATCCACAGGCGAGCCCGCGAGACCCCGCACGACTCCGGTCAAAGGCCTGGAGTTTGGCGGTATCGACCAAATTACGACAGGCTCGGAGGGCATCCCAGCTTGCCAGCCTGCCAGCCTGCCAGCCCGCACATACACCACGAGCAAGAGAGCGGTATGCACTCCACCGTTCATTGCATCGTGCCGCCGTCACGCGGGCCGCTGTGCTGCCTCTGCTCCGGAGGGACTTCGAACTCTAAATAGCCAGCTTTGCACGGCACTGCCAAAAGCAAATGTCGAGCAGCGACTGTCCTCTCTCCCCGCACAATATTGTACCTGTACACATGAAGTACCTGTACGGAGTTCTCTGTCCATACTGCGTACTATAGTAGACTTCTGCCGGCCGCTTTTATGTGGGTGCGTAGTTAAACGGAATGAATTGAGCCAATCGGGGGACCCAAACCGTCGGCCGCCCTAAGAGGTTTAGACTCCAACAACACGATGATTCACTTACCACAGTTGCACTATCTGGGCCGTATATAAACCGTGCCGCACCAGCCGGGCTTTTAGACATGATCTCACACAATACCAGCACTCTTCAATCTTGCAAACTAGACCGCCTGATGGGATGGCCTCCTATGAGAGACTGTCACTCGCCGCTGGTGTTGTCGGAGTGGTTCTTGTCGCTGTCACAACAATTCCAGCTTCCAAGCAACTTGTTGCAGCTATCGGTCGTCCCAAGAGGGTATACGAGACGTTGTATGAGGATGGCGATGGGGTGGCAACAGAGGAGACTGTGTCTGCATACTCTGATAGGACCCCAAGATTTATTTTGTGTTTTTCTTCGATAATAGGCTTTCTCGCGTCTCTTGTATCTTCCATTCTGGCCTCGCTATATCCCCAAAAGTCACCTTTAGCTGAGTCTTGGATGACCGTACTTTGCTGGGTGAGTCTGGATTCCTTATACCCCCACGCTCTGTAGCCCCTGATAGTCAGCTATTGGACTGCGTGGCTATCAATGCAATTGCAATTACGGAGCATCTTTGTGCCTGTAGTGTTTCCAGAGCAATCATTGGCCACTTCACTAACTCTATGTAGGCCTTCCTCCTGCTTCAAGTAGCAAACCTTTCACTAGAGAGACGGTCCGTGAGCCGCTTCAAGTTAGGCATCTATGGCGCATTTTCGTGCCTTCTCTTAATTGGTGTTATTTGCCTTGAAATCCGACTGTTGAAAATAACTTACCGGGGAGGTTATATCTACTATCTGTCCGCGTGCGTTCAAGGAGCTACTGCCGTTGTGGCGCTGTTTGCTTATGTTTCTCTTCCACGTCGACCAGATGTCTTCAACAAAGACGGACGTGTTGTCGATAGACAATTCACTGTTTCGGCCATTAGTCGCTACACCTTCGCGTGGTGCGGGCCGCTACTCAAATCAGCGGCGTTGAAACGCCGATTGAATATGGATGATCTCCCGGCTCTAGATGAGCTAACGACTTCAAATAGCCTTCAGCGGCGTTTCCATGCAATGCAGAGAAAGGGGAAATTATGGAAGCTCGTGTTTTGGTGTCATGCTGCTGCATTCATCCGCCAATGGCTCCTGACTCTCCTTGCGTCGGTAATGGGCTTTGTTCCACAGTTCTGCATGTATCGCATATTACAGCTGCTCGAAAAGCGGGTGTTAGGAGATTTTGTCGACGCTGAAGCCTGGTGGTGGGTTGCTGGTTTAGGGGTTGGCCAAATTGCTCAAGCCTGGTAAGCAGAAATAATTCCTATGCTTTTAAAGGACTAGAGTTGAAAATGATCATAGGTTGGAATCTTGGCTATATTGGGTCTGCTGGTGCCAACTCTGCGTTCCTATCCGATCACAGCTCTCCGCATTGATATTCCAGAAAGCTATGAGGAGGAAAGATGTCAAAGGCGTGCAAGACGCTAGCGGGAAAAAGAAAACTCAGGGAAGTGGGGAGTACTCTGGTCTTACTCCGGAGCTAGATGAAGGGGGAAAAGATAGTGGGCTAGAAGATGATGAAATTCAGAAATCTAGACAAGGGACTATTAAGTATACCTTTCAATTATTTTTGCCAAAGTATGTGTTAGGCTCCCTGCTGACGAGTCATTAGCCTCATCGGAATTGATACAAAGAGAGTAGCGGATTTTACGTCCTATAACAATGCATTCCCAGAAACGCTGTTCAATTTGATAATTTCACTAGCCTTTTTGCTCAACCTTATTGGTTGGCGCCCCCTCCTCGCAGGCTTCTCTGTGACGGTTTTATTTACGCCGCTTAATATCTATTTTGCAAAAGAGTATTCAGATGCTCAGGTAAGCTTCAGCGAAATCTCTTCGATACCCGGTACTCAAATCCTATAGGACAATCTCATGAGAGAACGCGATCACAAGATGGAGGTTGTCACAGAGGCTCTGCAGGGGCTTAGGCAAATAAAATTCCAGGGAAACGAAATGCAATGGCATGAGAAGATTCGGAAGGTTCGAGAACGGGAACTTGGACAACAATGGAGGGTTTTCATGACTGACTCGTAAGTTCCAATGGACCGCGGTGGCCTGTCTCTGGGCTAACCATTTGCAGTGTTTTGATATTCTGCTGGATGTGAGTTGAGTCATCTATTTCCCCTATTGCTGTCTCCAAATGTCGGGGGCGTTGAAAATCTAGTATCAGTGGCTTTCGTCCGGCCATTCTCTGGGCGGTTCACCTTGATTGTCGGACCCCGGACAACATTAATGGCTGCCTTAGTATTTCTGCTCTGGTAAGGCCTGTGTCTATACGGAGAATGGGCCTGGAGGTGACACTAGTGGCGACCAAACGCGTGAGCACGTAGCGAAGGAGGCCCAAGGGTGTCATTTGGTGAATCTCCTACCTGACGATCGCTATCGGTGGGCAAACTCCTAGACGCTACTTAGGGGAGATCCCGCGACCGCCGTTAGCATGCAGAGCCGTGCCGGGGTCTCTTGCCTGAGTAGCATCGACGTTTGAAATTCGCTACGCCGGTTATCCCCTATAACACAGGCAGTCCAAAAGTCCATGGAAAGTCGTTGTGACGTCCTGGATCTGACGATCAAAGTGAACCCCCCGAGACCCGCATACCATCCTCCGGCGGTTGGGGCACACCATGCCAATTCCTGCCTGGAGATCGAGAGCACTTCAAAGGGGAACAGTGGAAGGGTGTTAATCTACTTCCGAGACTTCAATACGGGAGATAGAAACCCTAGAATTTTTGCAGATGTATTCCTTGACGTGCTCTGGCTCCTAAGGTAGAAGAATAACTGGGGGCTCTAAGCTGCTCGGGTGAATGCATGCGGGGGCCGACTGTGATTGCAACATGTTTTACGTTTCTCAATATGTCGGGTTGTATTACGCTAACAATTATAGTGCTGGCCCTATAATGCTCGCAGCGGTATCCCTCGCTGTATACAGTGTAATCCACGGCGACCTTTCTCCATCGGTTGCTTTTACGGCTTTGGCTGTCTTTAGCCGACTTGAATTCACTTTAGCGGTCATTCCCGAGCTTACAACGTATGTGGCATTTCTATATCAATTGCAGTGAGTAGCTTTTGCTGACACGAATAATAGAGACTTACTTGATGCCTTGGTTTCCGTCAACAGGATAGAAAAGTACCTAGACTCGCTTGAAAAGGGGTCTGATATAGCTCCCGGAGATGCTATCTCGTTTCGTCATGCATCCGTCGCTTGGCCGTCTGATAACCCAGAGGATAGCGATCGATATATACTACGCAACATTAACCTAAGTTTTCCTAGCGGAGAGTTAAGGCAAGTCGGGCTCCTACCCCCCAGAGATGTTCTACTAACGTTGGGTTTAGCGTCATATCAGGGAAGACAGGGTCAGGCAAAAGCTTACTTCTTGCATCCATCCTAGGAGAGTCAGATATACTGTCGGGAGCCATACAGGTGCCGGAAGCTCCCTCGATGAATGATCGATATGACCACAAAGCGACGAGGGACAATTGGATCATTTCATCTTCTATCGCGTTTGTGGCTCAAATTCCCTGGATTGAAAATGCAACCATTCGATCGAACATTACTTTTGGCTTGCCAGATGACCCTACTAGATATCGGAGCGTGATCAGGGCTTGCGCGCTCGAAAAGGATCTCGAGACACTAACTGATGGTGATATGACCGAAGTAGGCGCAAATGGCATTAACTTGAGTGGTGGCCAAAGGTGGCGTGTGACCTTTGCCAGGGCGCTCTACTCCCGCGCCGGGGTTCTCATACTCGACGATATATTTTCTGCTGTCGATGCTCATGTTGGAAAGCACATATTTAAGGAAGGCCTCACTGGCGAGCTTGCCCAGGGGAGGACTCGAATTTTAGTTACACACCACGTTGCTATGTGTCTCCCAAGAACAAAATACGCTGTCTTGCTTGGGGGTGGCACGGTTGAGCAAGCAGGTCCCGTGGCGGATCTACCAGGGTCTGAAGTTCTTACAGAGATCCTTACCCATGAGCGAAGCTTTGCAGTAGATGAGTATGAAGAGAGAAATGAGTCGTCGCCAGAATGTCGGAATGCCCCTATATGGAGCGGTAGTACTACTAGCAAATGTCCTATACACGTCCACGCGGCGGCAAATGGAAACAACAGTACGGGAGCAAACGAGGGTGGGTCCGGAGTTGAGGGGGCAACTGCTCCAAAGAAATTCGTTGAAGAGGAGAAAAGAGAGAGTGGTAGAGTTAAATGGGAGATATATCGAGAGTACCTTAAGTCGAGTGGGGGCCTCTGGTTTTGGGCCATGGCCCTGGTGGTTTTTGTTGGGTATGAGATCATCCTCGTTGGTCGGGTAGGCCCCTCCTCTGCAATCGCTACCCTCTTTCCGCGCTAATGGCTTTTAGTCGTGGTGGGTCAAGATCTGGACTGGTGATCATAAAATAGAAGCTGCCACGGCACATTATAGTACCCATTACTATTCGCTTCAGGAGGTTTCCCAGACTGCCCGGTCCATAAAACCCCCTGGCGGCCTTTGGTACTATTTGGGCATCTACGTTGGCCTTTCTATTACCATTTCTATCGTCGGTGTTTTAAAATACCTCTGGATATTCCACGGGTCACTCCGCGCTTCCCGAGAGCTTTTCGAAAAACTTACTTTCGCCGTCCTCCGGGCACCACTCCGATGGATCGATACCGTTCCTCTGGGCCGGGTGTTGAATAGATTCACCTCAGACTTCAATACTATTGACTCTAATATGAGCAGCGATGTCGGCTTTCTAATGTACAATGCTTTGCAGGTCTTAGGAATTGTGGTAGCAGGGTAATTTACCTCACCCATTTTGAAAGTCACCACTAACAACCCACCAATTTAGGCTATTTGTCTCCCCTTATATGGTACCGATTGCCGGAATTCTCCTAGGCATCTGCTTGTACTATGCGCGGCGGTTTCTGGCTGGGGCTCGGGAAGTGAAGCGCCTCGAATCAAATGCTAAAAGTCCCGTATTTGAGCTCTTTGGGGCCTCACTAACCGGCGTGGGTACTATCCGCGCCTTTGGCAAGGCGGATGAATACGTGAATCGGATGTTCTCCAAAATTGATGACCACATCTGTGCGTATTGGTACATGTGGGTTTTCAACCGCTGGATGGGTTTTAGGATGGCCATGGTTGGAGCGATTTTTGCGATACTGGTCGCAGCAATAATTGTCAGCATCAAAGGTATTGACGCATCTCTCGCAGGTTTTGCTATCGGGTTTGCCCTCGATTTCGCTACTAGCGTTATTTGGATGATCCGCCGCTATTCCAATACAGAGTAGGTCTATCTTTCCATAATACCCTCGCTCCAGCAATGAGAGTACGGTTAACTAAAACCCCACAGACTTAACATGAATAGTTGTGAGCGAGTAGTTGAATACTCTAAGCTGAACATAGAGGACCAATCGGGCATCGAAGCCCCAGCCGCCTGGCCACAGGAAGGCCGGCTCACTGTTGAAGGTCTGGTAGTGGGCTACGCCCCTGACCTGCCCCCAGTCCTGAAGGGCCTCTCATTCAGTGTGGAAAGGAACCAGCGCGTCGGCATTGTCGGGCGCACCGGCGCCGGCAAGTCGTCTCTAACACTAGCACTATTCCGATTTCTAGAAGCCCGTGAAGGTACTATCTACATTGACGGCCTTGATATCTCGGGGATCAAACTTCACGACCTCCGCAGCAGAATAGCAATCATCCCCCAAGACCCTGTACTCTTCTCTGGCACAGTGCGCTCCAACCTGGACACCTTTAATGACTACACAGACGCCGAGCTTTACGATGCTCTTGAGCGTGTCCACCTCATAACCTCCGCTTCGCACACACCCAATCCAAAACTTTTTCCGTCGTTAACCTCCCCCGTCTCCTCCGGTGGTCTAAACCTCTCCCAAGGTCAACGCCAGCTCCTCTGTCTCGCGCGTGCTATAGTCCGACGCCCTAAAATCATGGTCCTCGACGAAGCTACATCAGCCGTGGATATGGAAACTGATACGCTTATTCAGCGGAGTATTCGGGAGGAGTTTATGGATAGTACATTATTAGTTATTGCACATCGGCTGAGTACGGTAAGGGATTTCGATAAGATATTGGTTTTAGGGGAGGGTAAAGTGGTGGAGGAAGGGAGCCCTGAGGAGTTGGTGCGGAAGAAGGGGGGGTTTTGGGAGATGATTGGGAAAGAGGAGGAGGGGGAGGAGGAGGAGAGGAGGAGCGGGAAAGCCTGAGAGCTCGAGTTTATGATAACAAAACCGATGCGAGTATGCCCGGAGTTAGAATCTCCGGGCGAACGAAAAACAAGGCTACAGGTGGGATTGTGATCGTTTGAGATTGCTTGAAATGGCTTGAACAAGGGCGGTGGGGATGCAATACGGTTCTCAGGGGAGTAAAGAAAAATTGAAACTTGCTCGGATTCATGATAGAGTAGATGAATAAGAAAAATAAAATCGAATAGAAATTAGAGATGACCGGTTTTTAATAAGTGAGTTATTCTTTACTTTGGTGCTCGAGGGAAGGAGAGCTCTAGAGGAGCATCAATCCACCACTTCACAACTCAGCCCTAGTCTTGTTTTCGCACCGACGTGTTTTCTATCCCGTGGTATATATGTATGCAAGTATGTATGTGAATAAGTATGTACATGGGATCTCCCTGTTTTTAGTTTCCCCCTCCGATAGCGAAGGGCCTCAGCTCGTGCTCATATCTGGGGGAGGGATAGAGAGGCGAGCACTAAAAAAAACCGAGGTATCATACATAGCGTGGGCGAAGCCAAAAAAAAAATAAATAGAAATAGACTCATCTCGCCCCTCTTCTTTCTGTCTACCTCAATCCCAAAATTTAATTATCCCATCCAACCCCGCCGTCGCCACTTTGCTTGTCTCTTGCGGATGCCACTGTGTTGCCACAACCGGACCGTCGCTCGCCTGGATCTTATGCCACATCTTGCAAGTCTTCCAATCCCAGAAGCACACCCATCCTCCACTGTCCCCTGACATCACAAATTGGCCATCGGGGCTGATTGCTACGTCGATGGCATAGCCCGCATTATTGTGGCCGCGGAATGCTTTTTTCCGGTTTTGCCGGAAGCGGTCGGTGGATGCGTAGACGACGATTTGGTTGTCTGCGCTTTGGAACGCAACGTGTTTGCCGGAAGGGTGGATTGAGGAGCGCACCATGCTGTACATATAGGGCTCGGCAATGAATTTGATTGGGACGGGAATATTGTACTCCCAGGCACGTAGGGATTTGTCGTCTGAGGTGGTGATGAAGCGGCGGTTTTCGTCGACAAAGGTGATGGTATTGACCGGGCCGAGGTGATAGTCGTATTCCTGCACTAGCTCACCGGAGCGGATATCAAATTGTACGATCTTTTTGTCGGACATGCCTGCCAAGAATTCGTGGTGCAGTGCTGGATCGGGATTGAAGCGAATAACGTGTGGGATTTTGCCAGTTGAGAATCGTGAGATACACTTCCCATATTCGGTATCCCAGAGCTTGATTTGCCGGTCGTAAGATGCGGAGAGGAAGGTGCTGCCGCTGTTGTCGAAGCAGATGTCTGAGACGGATTTGGTGTGGCCGTTGTAAGTGCGGAGGAGTTCGCGTTGGTGGTAGACGTCCCAAATCTTGATCTTGGCGTCTGCAGCAGAGGAGAGGAGGAGGTGGCCTGAAGAAGGGAAGAAACGGAGAGCGGTGATGGGTTTGGTGTGGTTTTTCCAGGTGTGGATAAGTTTCTTGGGGACGAAGTTTTTGGTACTGCCAACCTCCTTTTGGAGGTCGATGTCCAGGTCTTGGGGGACGTGCATGTATGTCCGTCCTTGGTAGTCGAATTGCTCGGATCCGTGGAATTCTGATTGTTCGACGCCAGATGTGTTGACGTCGAGGTACTCCTTGCCTGCCTTGTCGATGATGGGGTTGCTCGGTGGTGCAACAGCCTCCTCCTCAAATTCTTCATCGCTTGCCAGCTCCCCTCCTGCCATCAGCTCCTCATCCTCCAAAGCCCGCTCATCGTCTTCATATTTTGCCCATGGTCCTCGATATGATCCCTCTCCATCTACCACCCCTGGGTCCCCTTTTCTCTGCCTTTTCCGTCGAATAGCCTCTGACTGCTCCTTGCTGGGCCGCATCTGTACGACATCCTTGGCTCCAAATCGTCTCGCGGCCTCCAAATCACCCACAACAGCGCCGTTCACGGTTGGATCTCGTGTATACCCCAAACTCTGGAACGTGCGATGCTGCACCGCAAACGTTGCATCGCTCACCGCTGCTTCTTCAGCGTAGCCCGTTAAGACGTTCTTCCGCTTCAAAGCATTACCTTCGCTGCTCTTGAAGGGGTTTGCTGGGCCTTGAGGGGCGCGCGAAAGGTCGGCATAGGGTACATTGTATGATAAGGAAGTGTCCGTGGGCTTGGCAAGCATCACCTGCAACTTCATAGGGTCCTACGGGCTTATCAGGTCTGTGTGTTCAAGGGAATTAGATGTGGAGGACCAAACCTCTAGTGAGACATCTGGGGCAGCGACGACTTGGGTTGCGACCGTGTAGCTAGATTTGGGAACCTCATCATCGCTAGAGTCGTATGCCGCACCTAAGAGCGATGCCATCATGAAGACCCGACTGATACGAATTATGGATTTGTGGGAAGTGCTGGGAGGCTGGGAGGCTGAAAGGCTGGTTAGTGAGGGCTTGCGGTATCGGCACGTGACTCTTTAAACAGTGTTACACAGTATTTACATCACTATACTGTGGACAACTAGAGCGGTAGGATATCTAGGGAAAGAAAGAAGTTTGAAGTGAAAATGACCAAGCCCACTTGAAATTCCTCCCCGCATTTACACAGCGCCGCTCGCCATTTAACTGGTATGTGTTCGTCAAGAACAGAGACCTCGGTCTAGAGGGTTTTAGGTCATCCTCATAACACTTCGTTCACCGCAGCTTCATTATCTATATGGCACATCTCACATCACCAACGCACTCACCAATCCTCGATCTTTTCCTCCCCCCGTTACCACTTCAAGCCTAGCATCTGACAGTGATAGTCCTCTCGCCTGGCAGCACATGAGCATTAGTAGTCGAGGGATCTCGCTGAACCTCGGCCTTCTCGACTACCTAAGAGTAGCCACCCTCGCGCATACTCCTGCCTGCCGCGTCTTTTAGTCAATGTGACTCGTCGCGGATGAGAGCGACGATCATGCTGTAGAGGTAGAAGAAGAACATGAGAAGGTGGAAGGCTAGTTTAAAGAATGACTCCTGCCGTAGAAACATGTTATTAGCAGCGTGTTCCACGAACGGAGAGAATCAAGGCAAACTATCGATGTGTACCTTCTTATGAACGTTCAATTTTCGGAAGATTTCGGTGGCATCAAGAAGATGTGCATTGTCGGCGATTCTGTAGCATCCAACTATTAGCCAGGTTCTCCTTCGCAGACCTATTGCGTGAATCACAGGTCAAGATTTCACTCGGAAGGGCCCTAGGGAGAACTTGCTTCTTGACATTAAATGCTAACAGCGGGAGGTTTAAAAACAGCGCAACCCAGTATCCATTAACGAGGAAGAGGATGGTTAGGAAGCCATGAACTGCAGCCTCCGGTTTGATATATGTGTTCAGCCGATTGCAGAGATCGATCGGGTTAATGTAGTCACTAGACGGTAACGGTATACATGGTCAGCCTGGTTCTTCAGGAAAGCGTCATTAGACGGGACATGAACACTCACCATTCTAGATCGCTGTACATGATTGTAAAGAAAACCTGCAGGAACAAGTTCACAGCATTTACTATCACCGCGAAGAGGTAGAGCCATGCTTCTCCCGACATCATGCCCTCGCGCTCCCACTATGCTGGTATCTGATCCTCTACTATCGCAAACTGTGTGTCGGTATTTTCGCCAGCCAAGTGGTCGCCTTGTCGATCTACAAACCGATATACAGAGATACTGGAAACAAGGTGTCTGTTGTACTCGATAAGCTCGAAAGATGCTCGGGTATGCTCAAGGCGCGCTGCTGGAGTTGTGTGTTTCCTTGATAACCTAAGCGCGGCGTATTACATGTAAGAGAGGAAAAAGAAAAAAAGGCACCAGCCAATACCATCAAAGAGCCTTTTTTATTTTTGCTTTATTTTTACTTTTCTTAAAAATTTCATCTGCCGTTTCCATTTCGCTACGTGGCTTATTAGGGATTAACTAAAAAATCTGGGAAAAAAAAGTAGGTCAGGTGGCGGGCGGTGGTGGGAATATCGGTAATACGTATTACGATTGTCGTGGATTGCCGTGGATTGTCGTGTATTGTCATGGATTGCCGCTGGTCTATCGTCACCTTAAACCTCACCTTAAACCTCGGCCATCTCCTCCCCTCTCTCCCTCCCTCTCCTAACCCCCGCACTAGCCCCGCTATCTCCATTAACCCCTTCTCTCCCGCCCCCAACCCCTCCCCCCTCCTCTTCCTCCTCTCCCTCCTCTCCCTCCTCGCCGTCCTCATCTTCTTCCTCCTCGTACGCCCTCCGGTGTTCATGCGCTGGAACCCAAACCCCACTTTCCCTTTCCTTTAGCGGAGAGTCTTGATCCGCCAAGTCAACGGGTCGATAGCGCGCAACATGACGGCGCTGGGAGAGTGTGCGCGCGCGCTGGGAGAGTTTGGAGGAAACCGCTGCGTTGGAAGAGACCCAGTTTGTGAGGGCGTCTTCGCAATCTTGGATGATTCTGTTATTTAGGCTGTTAGAGAGGGGCTTCATTTAAAAGGGGGCTAAGTAGGGGGAATACGCTTTACTAGCTTCGTAGCCATCGTATGCCTGCCTTGTCTCTCCCGGTGTCACTGGTGTATCGTCCACTAATTCGAGCAAATGCTTCCCATAGCCCGCAATAATAGCCAACTTCTCGCAGTGCTCCCTCAGCGCGTCAAACTGGTACGTGAAAGCTGCCTTTAGTTTCTCACGTGTAATGTTCGATAGCTGGGCCTCGGCGACGAGGGACTCCGCTTCGGCACGAACGAGCTCTTGTTCGAGGACGACGATTTTGGGGGAGTTGGGTTCCTTGTATTTTAATTGGGCGATTTGATCAGTTATTTTTTGTTTACCTGGGCGACTGGTTAGTTGATGAGTTTGATGGTGAGAAGGGTGGACGTACGGTCTCTGCTTGGTTGAACGGATGCTTCGATATTCCGGATGCTTTTGATGGTAACCCGGTATTGGTCGTAGCGGTCGACAAATTGGTCCTCCAGCTCACCGATCTCATAGATTAGAACGCCGAGTTTATCCGTAACATCAGACACATCTTCGTCGCATTCCTCTCCCCAGAGTGATAGTTGTTGCTGCCCCCCACGAATCTAGCGTCAGCACCTAACCCCCATAGCTTGCAAAGCCCGAGAGTTGTATTTAATCTCACAGCGACCTCCATTCTCTCCTTCCCGACCAGTTCCATGCTGCGCATGACATTCTTCTCCATCTTCACGAGCTGTGATAGCTTCTTTGCGAGGTCTGGGCCGAAGGCGCCGGCGGTGGATCGACGGAATGCATGGCCTGTAGAACCTCCAACGATAGACGGTAATACATGTCAGCTTACAGGATTGGTATTTGCTGCTCTGGGCGGGGGGCGGGGGTGTGGAATGAATAAGTGGCAGAGAGCAATTCTGTGAAACGCCGGAAAGAAAAGGCGGGCGGGAGAGATTCGTCCTAGAGATGTCTAGGATAGGCACAATAGGGGTAGAAAATGGCTCATTGGGGCCTCCCTTCCTCCGGAAGATTGTGCGCGTATACAGCTCAAGCCATCAAGATAGTATAGCTACCCCGTCACGCTCGAACAATGAGTTGCCAGAGAGCAGAAGCTCGGGGGATCGCTGCAACTTCCTAAGAAAATCCTCACTCACCCAAATTCGCCCTTCCAAATAACCTATGCGACTTCGTCGAAGACGGCGGTGGCGGCGGATTCTGTAGCTGCGACGCTGTAGGAGCACGGCTCTGGCGCATCGAATACGTGCGATGCATCTTTCCTTTTTCTTCTGCCTAATCTAATCCCGTACTCGTGTCTGGTCCTTAGACGGCGGCAGCTAGTTCTCCTGCTGTAGTCGTGGTCATTAGCTAGGACTTTCAGGAGGTGGGTAGCTCTCTGCAGTTACTCTTTGCGGCTGCAGCACCTGTCAGTGGCGATGACGTTGACGGACTAGACGGTTTGCAGTCGAACTGTCCTATGAAGGTATACCCGAGTCACTGGGCTTGTCTTCTGTCGCCTTTGTCCCTGGCGATGACAACGAACTGACGGGTTCTCATCGTTTCTTACGACGCACCGCTACGACGTCATAGGAGTAAGCGAGACAGTGTAACCTTGGGTGGGGTTGAGGCCGTTACTGCGACGTCAGCGCTGGCACTTGTTCATCCGCCCGGACACAGCAAGGGATCTTTCTGCGTTATCTCGAATCGCTGTTACTGCTTTGCTGAATCAATACATCCTAATCATCAATTATCCTACGCTACTGACGATGCAACTCCAGACATATCCGACATACAGACAATATACACCATTCGTTTCGAGCATCAAAAGGCTTCTTATGTGGTAAAAAGACATCCTCCACATTACGCCTTCTTCCCTTTTCCAATCAATCTTTCACCAAGCCCTCTAACTGCCGCTCCCCATCCACTTTGCGACCCGGAAAGCACAGTCCCCGCGGTTTTCCCCGTCAAGAACTCGGACATCTTGCGCTCGTCGAGTTGCTCTCCGTATACAACTCTCGCCTTTGGTTCCACCACCACCGCGCCAGAACTGCCCTCCTCTCTGAAAGTTACGTTGAATGAAATTTCGACTTTGGTTGCCCGCGATGCAAGGAGAAGAGTCGATTTTACCAGTAGGTCCCTACTATTATCGCCCGAGATCGTTGCCTCTGTGGGACAGTAGAGATTCAACATGCGGACGTCTTCCTCAATAATACTGGCCTTGTTCCACGCTTCGCTGACGAGTGCAAGGAGGACCTTCAGTTTGGTTGCTGACTGCTGGAGCCGGCCAAGTTGGGTCCTAAGGTTTAGGAGAACGAAGCTCTTGGATGCAGTTAGCCGCCGGGGTTGGTATTCCCTGCGGTCGGCAATATACGAGAGCTCGATTGGGGAATTTTTCATATTAATCGCGGAGCGAGAGCCACCATTAGGCAGGAACGACGAGACATCGAATGAGAGCTTTATGTCTCGGCGATATGTCATGGTTAAGGTGGACCCATTAGCAGTGCTGATTGTCCAGCCATATTTCTTTTCTAGGGCATCGGCATTTGCTGAATTCGTAAGTCAGAAAATCGACACTGGAGGTGAAAGTCTGGCAGGGCAGGAGAACACTCACCCTTTAGTGGCTGAACCTCCCCTGAACTCCATCCTCTAAACTCCTCTCTCAACTTCTCGGCCTCGGCAATCTCCCTCTTGCATTCCTCCACTCCTCTTTTCGCGGTCACGATCTCTTCGTCCCTTTTGGCTACTGCTTTCTGCATCTCCTCCAGCCGGGTCATCTTCTCTTCTATCTCAGCTTCTACAGCCGTTAGCTCATCTCTTGCTGCCTGAAGTTCGCTCTGATCACAGTTTGCGAGCTCGTCCGCTTGGGCCTGTAATTGTGCATACTGAGATTCCAACCGTTTGTTTTCTTCTACAAGTGGAGGTAACATAGGCATCAACATGTCCTCCTGTCGCCGGATGATCTCTTCGTCCATACCCATGTCCTGCCTCGCTTTATCTAAGCCTTCTTGAAGCCCGCGGAGTAGGCCCATCCGCCATTCATACCACGTGGCCTTGCTAAGCAGCCTGGCATGGGTCTTGACGTTTTTGAACTGGTTGTCCATGATGTACTTCACGTCTGGTGGGGCGGATATATACTCTTGGAAGAGCGGAGGGTTTTCTTCATAGGTATCTGACTCGATCTCACGTACAATTCTACGTCCTTCGGAAATGTACTTTTTGAGCTCGTGACAAGACTGGTTGGGTTAGCAAAAGGATGGATGGTAGCGCGGTGGGAAACCTACATGCTGGTATAGTTCCAACATTGGGATTGTGCATGCTCCAGCGATAACACAACTTTCCAGATTTCGACTAGCGTCATCTTGGGCCCCATTGGGAGGAGGTTGGGGTTTAGTCCCACTGCCATCGAGCAGGCTACTCGGAGCGACGGTGTATCGTCTCTTTGTGGTGTTTAGTTCCATAAATCGTATACTCGTTAGGTTCAAAAAATCTTGGAGATGAATCCTCTCCTCAACCTCTTCCTCGAGCTGACTTTCAAGGGCCGCAGCCTCACCAGGGGCAGGGGCAGGGGCAGGGGCAGGCACGAAGGGCCGGGCTCTGGTGTCCATTGATCCTCGTTGTCCCTTTGGGGTTGTGGAGGACGCCTCAGCCTTGGCCGGGGAACCGCTTGTGGGCGTAGTCGACGGAGATTTCCCTGCTGCCTCGAAACTTCTCCTTGTAATCCTCCCTGTTGTTTCGACTTTCGATGGTGGCGGACGGAGCTTGACACTCTTTACTGGGCTTGCCTCTCTACCAACTCTACTTTTCTTCGCACTTATATCGGACTCATCTTCCTCATCATCGAGTTCTATAGGTCTCTTGCCCAATAGTCCCCTCGCGGCACCTACAGCGAGACTTTTCCGCCCGTTGACCTTTTTCTTCGGAGTCAGGCTCTTGATCATCTCCTTGAGATTAAGTGTCGCGTCCTTATCCCCCTCGACTTCATTCTGAGAGATTGTGTGTCCGATTTCGCGCTCCTCTTCCTCTTGCTGCTCCTTGTCTAACTCTAATTCAATCACACGTGGATCTTTAAAGCGAACGGTATTGATTGCGCCCTCACCGAGTCTCGGCACAAAAGCCTTCGCATCTTCACCGATGGAGCGGCGACGATCAAGGAGCGCGGTAACCCGTGGGGAGCCTAGGCCTTCCTTATCAATACCGAGCCCCGATGATTGTCGGGGACGGGGTGTGAGAGTCACACTTGGAGTGAATGCGCCGGTTTTGCTATCTTGCGTGAAGATTTGTTTTGACGGCGTAAGTCGAGGAGTGGATACTCCAAATTTCAATCCCTCTCTGAAATGGCTCTTTGGGGAAGCAGATCGGAGCGAGGTGGACTTTGGGGTTGAGGATTTTGTAGGCGTGGTTGGTTTAGGGGGCTGGGGTGTAAGTTGTTTCGAGGGGGTGGTAGGTGTCCCGGATAGTGATGCGCGTTTCCTAGTGCTAATTCTAGGGGTGGTGGAGCGCCTTCCAAAGCTATTTCGAGCGGCTGGTTTGGATTTGGAACCGGAGAAACTAGGGCTCCCAGTTGCCGAGGCTATAGCGGTCACTTGCGAACTGACAGCAGGCTTGGGTGGTGAACTTGGGGGGACCTCTGCTTGAAAAGGAGAGCTTGCAATTTCTCCGAAATCCGTCTCCCCCTCGATGGCGGCCTTAGCTTCGGATCGACTGGATCTAGGCAGAATCCCGCCGACGGCAGTTGTAAAATCCATGGGGGCCACATTATTTTCTTGCTCTGCTTCTCCCTCATTGGTACAAGGTAAAATTTGTCCGATTGCCATGGTTACGTCCATGTCTTCTTCATCAAGCGAGTGTCCGCTGTCCCACCTACGTCCTTCCGGCGGTGCCTGGTGGCCGGCCGAGCTTCTCCTCCTCTTGGCAATTTCGGGATTTGGCGGGAGGACTCTACCAATGACCGAGGTGAGCTCCATTGTCATGTCTTCATCGTCATCAATAGTCTCCCCACTATCCATTCGCTGGCTCTTCCCTTGAATGCCCCCAATGGCCATAGTGAAGTCCATGGTCTCGTCTCCCATGGAAGAGCTATCACCGGACGACCGACGCCGATTGACACTACCTCGGCGTCCGGTTAGGGAGATTGACTTGCGACGTTTTGTAGCGGGGGTATTCTTTCCTAAGTTCCGTGCCTTCAAAATACCGCCAACGGCTTGCGTAATATCCATACTCATTTCCTCGCCCTCAACCTCGTTTTCTGGCTGCCTAGCAGCGTTGTGGGGCGGAGAGAAGGGACTCTGGTTCCCCTGCTCTTGGAACGAAGCTGAATCCTGCGGGCCCTTGGCTGTTGAGCCAGGTAGTTTCTTCACCCAGGGTTGAAATGCAGTAGTTACTTCTTCGTTAGCGAATTCCATTGACAGATCACCGTTTTCGTCAAATTCGATACCTTGTGTTCCGGCTTGTCGGGCAGCTAAACGCAATGCTTCCTCTAGCCGTCTGGTGGACCCCGTGCTCGAACCACCGCTGGAACGGCCAGTGATAGAATGACTAGTTGTGTCGCCCTCATCTAAGCTCATGATGGTACTTCCGCCCTCATCTGCTGACTCAGTGCCAGAGGCGGAGCTGTTGTCTTCGTTTGCAGTGACGAAAGTATGATTTCCAATGTCATCACCTCCGGCCGTGGAGCTTCCACTTAATGGGCTAGAGGAAAATTCTTCTTCTCCTGGATTGTTGAAATTCATGGGAGGGATGGCAGAGCTACGTCGACGTCGTTCCTTTTGGTGAAGTTGACGCTGGGGAGCTGGGGACGGGATAACATCTGGCTCTTCAATCTGATCGGGGGGCGTTGACGGCGGCTCTGGGGGATCAGAACTAGATGTAGGTGACTGTGTCGCTCCGGAAACTGTGGACATTGCTGAAGCACGGCGAGTTGAGTTTGTAGAAGCGGAGGAGGTCGTGGAATCTTGGAGGTATTCTACCACGTCCCATGTATGGAGTGTCGCCTCAGGTGCAAAAGAGACCCGGCGGTTGGCTTAGCAGTGCATCAGCGAGATATTTCGTTAGCTGGAGTGTGAGAGGATCTACCTAATGACTTCCTGCGGACGTCCCGCCTCCGTAGAATTTCAGTCTTTTCTAGTTCCCGCTGCTCTTTCTCCTCGCGCTCTCTCGCCGCCGCCTGTTGCTCCTCCTCAGTCTTCAAGGTGACCTTTGTCTCACTCACCTTCGTAGACCCGAACGGGTTCTGCAAGTTTGCGAGGCCGCTGACTGGAGCCGAATTTTCCGACGGTTCACCGTTTCGAAGTATGGCGGAGATATCTGGATAGAGGCTGTTATGGCTTTCAGTTTGCTTGGTGGGATCCGCAGGTATATTGCCGTCGTTCTGGACATTCCGGGAAGCAGCATGCGCCGGGATTTCCTGAAGCGGTGAGAGCGGAATGGATGGCAACAGTATAGACTTGATGCCAACAGGTGCGACGGGCTTGGGTGGTGTTAGCCTATGAACTCCCTTCATATTGTCTGGTGCACGCCAGTGTAATACCTTTCTCCTATTGCCTGTTGCTTCATTTAGACCCCCTGGACCTATACTCTTACTTCTCGACTTCCTGGGCGCTTTCCCCGTCGGCGCGGTAAACGAGCTGAGGTCTGTAGTCATATTCTCTTTGTCTGCAATTATAGAGGGCTTCTCGGGAGAGGGCATATGTGCAATGGACTTGCGCGATCGTCGTTGCCGTTGCGCAGGCGCGCCAGCGCAGTTGTCAGCTGAAGCCATACTCATCTATTTCGTCCGGTTGTCTGGTTGAGCTAAATGTCAAGAGCGCAAACCCATGAATTGTGTGGTGTAGATATAGAGGAGGTGTGATATCGCGCGTCTGTTTGTTTACATTCTGGACCTTGGCCTCTTGCACGTGATATATGAGTCAGCAGAGTTCGCTCGCTTCAGCGGGAAGGGTTGCTGCCCTCAGCAGTCCCTCGCTAACTCTGCCGCATCGTCAGGAAAATTGAACAACTCCCGACCCTTTCAACACCACACGATACACATGGCGACTGAACTGACGGTGCAGGCGGAACGCGCCTTCCAAAAACAACCCCATATTTTTCTCAATTCGAAGGCGAAAACCACTAAGAAGCGAGTTGGTAAGGGTGGGCGAAGATGGTACAAAGACGTTGGTTTGGGGTTTAGAACACCGAAGACCGCTATCGAAGGAACCTATATTGGTATGTTGGAGAGCAGGAGGTTCCACGCTCGATGCTGCAAATGCGCGTGCTAGAATTTGGGGTGCTTTGAGTCGCATTCATCGGATTCCGGGCGTGCTCATAAGGCCTCTTTCAATTTCTGAATTCCGCGGTTGTTGCTAGTCTGGTGCTAACATACATCGGTGCGTAGACAAGAAATGCCCATTTACCGGTCTCGTTTCGATTCGTGGCCGTATCCTCACTGGCACCGTTGTGTCGACCAAGATGCATCGAACTCTCGTCATCCGTCGGGAATATCTACATTTTATCCCCAAATACAACCGTTATGAGAAGAGACACAAGAACTTGGCTGCGCATGTCTCACCTGCTTTCCGTGTGGAGGAGGGTGATCAGGTTACCGTTGGGCAGTGTCGACCGTTGAGCAAGACTGTACGATCTAACCTATCTGACCTCTGAATTTCTGAATAATACGGTCGGGCATAGGACGCCCTTGGGGACTTCCGCTAACAAATCCTTTCGTCTGTAGGTCCGGTTCAATGTCCTCCGGGTTCTGCCTCGCACCGGCAAAGCAGTTAAGCAATTCAACAAGTTTTAGACTTTTCAACTCATCCCAAATATCTTTCCGCCGGGCTTTCATACACCTCCGTTCTACAGATCTGTGAGTAGTTATGCTCGGAAGCTAGAGCGGAGAGTAGAAGCAACTGGATGGTGGTGTTGTAACGGACCCAGGAGAAGGAGTGGCGACATGGGCCTTGCCATAATGTACTGCAAGCCAAATAAATGATACTACGGTTACGTGCTATTTTGAAGGTTACGAAACTCAACTACGATCATAATTTGTACCACCGTTTAGGTTGTCAAAAGTATTGATTGTTATGCTAGCCCTTAACTAACGTATTAGCGATTAGTAGATTGGAATGCGTAGCGGGTTAACTCCAATAACCTAATGATAATCCTTGGGGAAAATTTGGGTTTCTAGTTAAGATTCAATTGCCATCTGTAAATGTAAGTCATGAGGTAACTGCAGAGATCTTGGAAAGATAACTCGGGTTTGAAGGGATATCGTACCCTGTAGAAACCTCGTGCCTAGTAGCATCGCATATTTCGTTATTTGTGAGCCCCAGACTCATGTGACCCGTTCCAACCTCCACGATGGACAACACCGAGGCGATATCCTTCCTGCAGTCACTCTTAAACCGCCAACTAAGAGTTCATACCACTGACACACGCATGTTTGTTGGCCAGTTGAAATGCACAGATAAAGTAATAAACTTTCCAGCCCGCGCTTGGGGTTGGCCATTTTTGACGCGTTCTTGCAATAGGATCGAAATATCATACTTGCTGGCACCCATGAGTACCGGCCTCCACCCTCCTCTGCCATCATAGCAGCGGCAGAGCGCCCAGCGGAGGATGGCGTGGCGAGCCTGAACATGACAAGCCGGTTTGTGGGTCTTGTAGTTGTGCCGGGAGCCTATATAACGAAAATTGAGGTGGAAGAGCATTCCCGGGGTGACAAAGGCCGTTGAGGTTCGAGGAGAAACGGGAATGGCGGCTTCTAGCTTTGCACGACAGATCTGCGGGTTTGATTGTAGCTCGGGGTCACAGATGCCTTCATGCGCATAGACATGGTCACATATTCATAGGTTCAGCGGTTGTGGCGGTACGGGCATGGCCCTTGTTTACTTTCGGATGGGCTTTGCGCGCTGTGGCTCATGTGATGTTTCGGAGATTCGTGGCTGCGACGAGTGGAAGCAAAAGCTGCAAGCCGTAGGCGTCGCATAACCATGGGTCTAGCAAAAACCAGTGCCGTGGTTGAGGTACCCGGCCTGGCCTTCTCCAGCCGCCCTGAATATGCCATAAGCCTCCTGGATAGCTCCTGAAGAGTGACTTTGCTCGATTGACAATGACTGAGCACCTGCATCTATACAAGTGCACTAGTACCGGGCGGGAGAAAGGAAAAAGGAAAGAGGAACCAGGATCGCCAATTGTTTGACAAGGTGCTGCAGCAAACAGAGCAGGATAGCTGGATGCAACAGGGAAGCTGGGATCGTGACGATCCCCTCTCCAGTCGGTCCCAACGTGCAGGATTCTGGAAGGGCTGTTGGACAATGGCGTCGTAGGTGTCTGTTTACTGGAGTCTGTGTACTGGAGTCTGTATACTGGAGTCTGTCTGTATACTGGAGTCGCGTGAGCATCTGCGGGCTCGACGTCCACAAACGGATTATTGGGACATTTGCCGTTTGAAGCCTCCCCCGCCAACCCAACACTTTGGGAGCCAAGCTGATGGCTTGGCTGTCTGTGTCCGTCATACATCAACTGTCAACCCTGCTGGGGCGATCTAGCACACGATACCTCCATTTGCCCAAGCCTCCAATCTCAGGGTCTGGAACTCTCGTCGACAATCTCCCTCGCCCTTTGTCCTCGCTGCGTTGTTTTCAGGCGACGGGCTATCGGTCCGACCCGGGTTTGTGAGGGTTCGACAAGGCTGCAGTAGCTAGACCCAACCAACTGCTTGTCGGGAAAACCACAGAAGTCGTGCCGGCAATTGCACCTTCTGAAGCTGTGTCTCTGGGATTCTTCGGTTTTTAGAGGCCTGCAATACTCCCTCGGTGCTAGCAGGACTGAAGTCCGGTGGCAATCGCGTCGTATGTTGTATGAGTTTCACTTTGCTTTTTCTATTTTTAATGCGCTGCGACAGGTAACTGTGTCGACTTGCCTATCTTCTATGACATACATAGCTTGCCCCTAGGAAATGTAAGCGTAAAAGGCTAACTCTCGTCCCATCTTCCGCTTGTTGCTTGTAGCTCGACTTGCTCACGCCCCTCCTGTGTGATATAGCCTTTTGTTGCTTTGTCAACCTTACACCATAGCCGCCCTCACCTCCAACGCCACCATCGCCAGCGCCTCTGCTGTCTGCCCAGCAGCCCCCGACTGGCTGCCACGACCAGCACCTTAGGCATCCGAAGCTCAGCCAAAGCTGGCCCAACGGACTCTAGAGTCATTGCTTCCTCCGTCTACTCTACCTCTCAGCTTCGGTGCGGGATTTGCCGGACATTTCTTCAGTTCAGGCACATCACCAACAATCACGTCTCGGCCCTTCGTTGAAGCTCGTTTCCTTTGTTTCCTTTCGACGCTCTTTGAACCTCCCTAAGACCTGCTACATTTCCGGTGCAAAGCATCCATCGAGCACGATTCGGGAGAACTTCGCTCCAGGGTGAACTGTGGTGGGACCAGGGGCCCAACGTGTTGGGTTGGTATTTTCGCTCAGAGCTTGGCATCTTCAAAGTCCGTACGAGCAACACGCACCTAGACTACTACTGGTGAACGTTGACAGACTTTACCCTTGGGACAGCCAGGGTAGGCACTAAACCCCTAGGCGGACAAGACGCGAGGCAGGCTGGAGGTCTAGGCTGACTGTTAGTAGGTACCCATCTGAACGGCGCAGATCCCGCTACCACCACTACTACTGGCATTATTGAGTCAAGATCGGGTTGAGTGTGCATAAACTCGTTTGGCAACGCGACAGGCGAGGATTGCGATAATTTTGCGGGGCTGGCAGCTGGTCTCATTCCCACGGACGGGAAAGGACACCGCGGACCAGTTATTAAGTGCTTAGGGGCTTGGTTAGGAGACATACCTTGAAGAAAGTGCTGACTGGGGATATTTTCGGTCGAGAGACAGGTATGGGTCAAACTCCGTCGAAGAGGGGCGATAAGGGTGGTGCCAGTTCGGGATCAGGGTCGAATAACGCCTCGGCATCTTCCCTGGAGCGCGCCTCTGGAGAAGGCTTTGACTCCTACCCATCATTTAGCAAATCAGACACTAAGGAATCTACTCGTTCGATCCGCGGGCTTAGGTCTAAAATTCCAGGTGGTGGGAAATTGAGCGGAACCGACAGCCCATCGAGTGCTGGCACAGTTGGTGTTGATAAATCTGATGCCGCATCTGTGAAATCTTCTGGGAGCGCAAAGTCTGGTGCGACGAGATCTAGTCGAGGGTTTTCGGGGTCAGCGGTCCATTCACCCCCCAGTGATTCCAACGTATCGCCTCTATCAGATGATTCAATACCTCCTCCCTCGCCTATTCAGTCTTCATCCTTTGGACATGGCCATCAATCTCTTGATCAGGCGAAGCGGAGTGGAGAGGTCGGCCACGTTTCCGACGGACCCCCCACAGGGCTAAACCAGCCTTCTCATCTGCAGCAGCCTAAGGAGTCCATTCTTATTAAGCGGGAGAACATAGATAGCCCGCGCTCTCCCGAAGCGCCTAGTATGGGTATTGAAGACGGAAGTAATGGCTCGCCAACCATGGGCATAGGGGCTCTCCGGTCTGTCGATTTGGATGAGATGATTAGTCGTCTCTTAGATGCTGCATACGCGGGGAAAGTCACAAAGTCTGTTTGCCTAAAGAACGCGGAAATCACGGCTATATGTTCAGCTGCGCGGGAAGTTTTCTTATCACAGCCGGCACTCATTGAGCTCTCGCCACCAGTCAAGATTGTCGGCGACGTCCACGGTCAATACACCGACTTAATCCGCATGTTTGAAATGTGCGGATTTCCACCGAATGCAAATTACCTTTTCCTCGGCGACTATGTTGACCGTGGAAAGCAGAGCTTGGAGACTATTCTGCTACTGCTCTGCTATAAGCTAAAGTTCCCTGAGAATTTCTTTCTCTTGCGGGGCAACCACGAATGTGCTAACGTGACCCGTGTCTATGGGTTTTATGACGAGTGCAAACGGAGGTGCAACATCAAGATCTGGAAGACGTTTGTTGATACATTCAATACCCTTCCAATCGCGGCAATAGTTGCGGGCAAAATATTTTGCGTTCACGGTGGGCTTTCGCCCTCGCTATCACACATGGATGATATCAGGCAAATTGCCCGTCCAACTGATGTGCCAGACTACGGCCTTCTAAATGATCTCCTATGGAGTGACCCTGCGGACATGGAAGCGGACTGGGAGGCGAATGAACGTGGAGTAAGCTACTGTTTTGGGAAGAAAGTTATCATGGAATTCTTGCAACGGCACGACTTTGATCTCGTTTGCAGGGCACACATGGTTGTAGAAGATGGGTACGAATTTTTCAGCGATAGGATCCTAGTCACGGTATTTTCAGCGCCAAATGTTGGTCATCCCTCCCTACGTAGTATCGCATTTACGTCGGAAATCATGAACTGACACTCTCTCGATAGTACTGTGGCGAATTCGATAATTGGGGGGCAGTGATGTCCGTATCAGCAGAACTGCTATGTAGTTTCGAGTTACTAAAGCCGCTAGATTCAAGCGCTTTAAAAAATCACATCAAGAAGGGTCGCAGCAAGAGAAATAGCATAATGCATAGCCCGGTGAGTGTTACGGCAGAACGAGCTCACTGCGAAGCCACCGCTAATTGTCTATAAGCCTGCCTCGGTTATGCCACAGAGCGTCTAGAGGGATTGCGGGAAATTTCTCTACCCAAAGGGTTTTAAGCTCCTGGCTTTCGAAATGTGGAGCCGGCTATTCGGTATCCAATCCAGCAGCCCCTGATCCTACGGTTTAGTGAGTGTCAGCCCAGTGTTTGGCGGAGCGAAATCTTGTCGGCCATACCCTTCTATGCTGTGCAACGAATAGTCTTACCAAAAAGCAATTACGGAAATACCAAAGCTGGGTAGCTTGCTATGACCTTATGCCTCTTCTATTTCTGTTTTTTTTCCTAAAACCAATTTGATTGCTGGCAAGTGCCAAAAGCATTCTATGACTCTCAAGCGCTTTTTGTTTTGTTTTGTCTATCATTTCATAACCGCTTATAACCTCCGACTGCAGATAGCTTGCGTCTCTACAGGAATCGGAGTCCGAGGCGAATTCAATGTGTAAACGGCAGCAGCTCGAGAACTGAGATCGACCGGCCAATGACGACTAGGAAATGGCAATATTTGTCCTTCGTCCTCTTAAGATAGTTAGTTGTATCCTTCAAGAGATCCCCGTTTTTATGTGCGTGTGCATTACCATCATATCCTCAAGAACAAAGATGTGCTGCAAGCGCATAGCGTTCCTCTCTATACCTTCGCATCCTGTTTCGCTCGGTTAATCATTAAGTCGTTGTTTCTTTAACCACTCTGTTATGCCGGGGGCGGTCTAAATTGGAAATGAAGTTTCATGATTTCTCTTCCTTTAAGATGCTCTGGCTGGGGACAAGTTATACAGTTTTCGCTCTTAAATTATATTTCTGTTTCCAGGTGAGGTCTTGGAGGACATGGAGCGGGAGGGGGACGAAAAACTAATAATTGGTCGTGATTTCTCGAGTGGTGGGCCTCCATCCTCTGTTTGATATTTACACGTTCCCACCAGATCTCCGTACGTCCCTCCGGGTTATTGAGTTGTGAAAGAATAGTGCCCGGGAGGAATTAGGAATTTGGCGAGCTTCAGAATCCTGGGGACTGGTTTGCTTGGAACCTAAGAGGTCACACGAACATAAGGCGTGCTCCTGTGCTGTACATACAAACAGACCAAAGTTGGCGATTCATACTAGAATTACCAACACACCTATCAACAGCCATTCCAGGTTGACGTCGTTTTGGGGCGGGGGGTATGCGCGAGTTGGCCAAGTATCACTTGGTATGTATTTCTGGCGGTGCAGTGGGGGTCGGATGCCCGGGAGGAGCCATAAAGGAGTTGAATGGAGGCTCACAGCAAATTGTTAGGCAGACGTGTTACTACTACCTACATCGGCTAGGCTGGAATGCCTCCTAAACCCCCGTCCGTCTTGGTACATTTATCAGCTTTTGGGCTCCAGTTACGCCCTTAGACGCGGCTTCTAGATAGGGAGGTTTACCTATATAGCACAATTTTCAAAATCAATTATCCGAATAGTACAATAAAATATCTACCACTCCCCCCTAAGCAGCCATTCCTCCTAGTGGTGTACCACCTCTGGATACATTGCCAGGCAGGTTTGACACCACACAATGCAGAATTCGGGCGAAAGACCGCCCTGGGGTGTTTCTGTGGTCTAAAGATTTTTATGCAGGGATGTCCTGAGAACCAAACTTGTTGTGCTCCATAATAATAATACGAGTGAGGGGGTGTGAGGGAATGAGGACTGCGCGTCCGTACAAGTACTTGTAGCGCGCCGTAGTTTCCCATTGCATGTTTGGCACTTCGCGCGTGCTGTATATGAATAATTCTCTTGGCGTGAACTTGTCGCTGACCAACCTGTGCACCCACGTGATATGGCGTCGTGATTCAGACACCAAAGCTGGACGCTCGATATTACGTGCTCTTGGTGGCTTTTGTGATCCTGTATAGGTCTCTTACGCTATGGGTGTGACTGGGCTGTGGACCGTACTTCAACCCTGTGCCCGGCCTACTAAGTTAGAGGCCCTCAATAAGAAGCGTCTTGCAGTCGACGCCAGTATCTGGATTTACCAGTTTCTCAAAGCTGTTCGAGATAGGGAGGGGAATGCCCTCCGGAATAGCCATGTTGTGGGTTTCTTTAGGCGGATCTGCAAACTGCTGTACTTCGGTATCAAGCCTGTCTTTGTGTTCGACGGAGATGCTCCTGCGTTGAAGAGACAGACTATCGTGGGCCGGAAGCGGAGAAGGGAGGGGAGGAGAGAGGATGCCATGAGGACAGCAGGGAAATTGCTGGCTGTTCAGATGCAGAGGCGGGTAGAGGAAGAGATGGAAAAACGGAGACAGGAACGCGCAAGGCGAGTTCACGTCTCACTTTGGTCGTCTCGCAGGAGGAGCGACTGACTTGGCTTTAAGGCCTGCGCAGGATGTTGAGGAAGAAGAACTCCCGGATGATCTTGTCTACGTTGATGAACTACATATGACACCGCAGGAGAGGCAGTTGAACCGACGCTTCAAGAAGAAGGACGCTTACCATCTACCGGATCTAGATGTTTCACTAGAGGAGATGGGTGCGCCAAACGATCCCCGCATTATGTCTCGCGAGGAGTTGGAGGAGTATGCTCGGCAGTTTCACAACGATGAAGCTGTCAATATGTACGATTTTTCGAAAATAGACTTCAACTCTCCATTCTTTCAATCCCTCCCCGCCTCGGACCGCTATAACATCTTGAATGCAGCGAGGCTCCGATCTCGACTGCGTATGGGGTATTCGAAAGACCAACTTGACTCTATGTTTCCTGACCGTATGGCATTTTCACGTTTCCAGATTGAGCGCGTAGCTGAGAGAAATGAGCTTACACAGCGGCTCATGAATATCAATGGCATGAATGATGAACAGTGGGTAGGTCATGGAGCTAGAGTTGCCGGGGAAAGGGGAAGAGAATACGTTCTCGTGAAGAATGATGGGATCGAGGGTGGGTGGGTATTAGGAGTAGTCGGAGGGAAGGAACAGGGTGGCCGAAATCAACCGATCGATGTAGAGAAACTAGACGAGTCCACGAAAGCTAGTGAGAGTGACAGCGAATGGGAGGATGAACACGGTTTTGAAGATGTACCGATTGAGGGACTAAATCGCGTGCCAAAACGCCCCGATCCATCTGGCATACCACCAGAGTTTGGCAGTGGTTACGACGACGAGAATAAGAGGAAGGCCTTCTACGAGACGAGAAGACGGAGTAGCGGTGAAGCAAGACAGAGTCGTGGGAAGTTGACGTTACAAGATCCGAATTCTTTATTCGTCACCGATGCCGAACCCGACGAGGGCTGGGAGGGTATCTATGGCCAGGATATGACTGACCTTTTTGAAGACGCTGCTACTGGATTGGAAGAGGGTGATGAGGAGCTAAGTAGAGCGATTGCCATGTCCCTCGATGTTCCAAGTCCTGTACATGGAGATGGGGATGAAGACCTCAATCGGGCAATTGCAATGTCTCTTGAACAATCAGGAATGGGAGACCAGCCCGTTGGGAAAGGCAAAGGCCGGTTGATTGATAAGCCTATGGACCGGCAGGGCAGTGCCCAACACCCCAGTCTCCAAGCCGGAGACGACAGCGACGGTGACGATGTAAATATTCAAGCCATCTTGGACGAATCGAGGAGAATGCAAAGCCGACGACAAGCCGACATAAAGCTTGTGGGCGAGAGCAGTAAGTCCGCTCAAGCGGGGGGTGAGACCTCCAAATCGTCAGGGGCCAACTTGTTCGACGGGCCATTACCGTTTGAGAAGCTCGACTTTCGCAAGTCGATATTGCGGGGGAAAAGAAAAAAACCTGGCGACAACGCTGGAGGGTTTGAGAAGGAGCAAAAAGAAAAGACAATGCCGCTCCCTCCTTGGTTCTCTAGTGACGTGGCAGCTAGTCTTCAAACAGGAAGAAAAGCTGACGAGCTAGAGTTCAACGGCAGAAACGCTAGGGAACGAGATGTATTAGCACGAACTCTAGTCTCGCAAAAAGAAAACGACATAATCGAGATTAATACTTCGGATGACGAAGAGGGGCTCAACGACGTGATAAATATAATCTCGGAACCAAGTGCGAGAAATACCCCAGACGATACTCTAACAGAACCAATCAGCCTAGGGACAAAAAGGGATAGACCAGAGCCGCCAGCGCCCGAACGGGAAAAGCCTCCTGATAATAGGCGACTAGGACCAGATGAGGAACCCTTCGAATGGGAGGAGAGTGACCGAGAAGAACCAGGAAGTCATGGCAAGGGGAGTGCCAGTGGAATCCCGTCTGATTCAGCCAAGTCTCCTTCACCGGTATTCGAAGATATTGAGATACCAGTGCCACTCGTCTTGCCCCCTCTTGCGTCCGACAATTCCGAGGGGCCTAGGAGAGAAACTCCGTCTCCTAATCTAGTTGCTGAACCATATGATCACGAACTGTTTGAGGGGGAAGATCCCGACCAGTATTCCGACCCAGAGGACGAGGAGCTCATGCGTCAGCTTGCTGTGGAGGCAGAGGAACATGCTCGATTCGCCTCAGAGTTGAATCAGAAGTCAAAGTTCCAGAACAAAGAGGATTATGAACGGGAACTCAAGGCATTGAGGAGTCAGCAGAGGAAGGAACGAAGAGATGCGGATGACGTTAGCAACGTCATGGTAACTGAATGCCAACAACTTCTCAAGCTGTTTGGACTACCATACATTACCGCACCCATGGAAGCGGAAGCTCAATGTGCAGAATTAGTGAAGCTGGGCCTAGTGGATGGAATCGTTACAGACGATTCGGATACCTTCCTATTTGGTGGAACAAGAGTATACAAAAACATGTTTAATCAGGCGAAATACGTGGAGTGTTTCCTGGCCAATGACTTTGAGAAAGAATTCGATCTTGACAGGCGGAAACTGATCCGGATGGCTCATTTGCTGGGAAGTGACTACACTGACGGATTACCAGGCGTGGGTCCAGTTACAGCTTTGGAGATTCTCTCTGAGTTTAACTCTGAAGATGGATTGAAGGAATTCAAAGAGTGGTGGAACCGCATTCAATTGGGGAGTCCAGGCCCGGATGATCTCAAAACGTCGTTCCGGAAGAAATTTAAACGAAATGCCAACAAAATCTTCCTCGCCCCGAACTTCCCGGATGAGCGAGTAGATATGGCTTATCTTAAGCCAAACGTTGACAGTGACACGACGACCTTCCAATGGGGCGTTCCTGATCTCGACGCTCTGCGTTCCTTCCTTATGGCTACTGTAGGGTGGTCGCAAGAGCGCACAGACGAGGTTTTGGTGCCGGTGATTAGAGATATGAATAGGAGAGAGAACGAGGGCACTCAAGCGAATATCACAAGCTATTTCGCTGGTAGTACGGGAGCAGGTGCTTTTGCGCCCCGCAAAAGGAGTGCCAAAAAGAGCAAACGGATGGAAAATGCGATGATGAGTCTCCAGGAGCAGGCAAAGAGAAAGCGGAGCGGCCCTGGGGAGCGCAGTGATGAAAGCGAGTCGTTCAGCAGCGGTCCTGATACTCAGAGCAAAACCCTAAAAAGAGCGGTACACGGGAAAAGGAAACAACCACTAGCTACAACGATCTCTCTGTCATCTGATTCAGCGCGCAGTGACGACAACCAGGAAGCACCTAAGAAGCCGCAGAAACGAGGTAGAAGATCGACTAGAGGCCGAGGTGGTACAAAGGCAAAGTGAAAGGATAGGTGCTCTTCTGCGTAGAGTGTATGCATTATTGAATTAGACGACATTGTAAATATATGGGGGGGGGAGGGGGGGGGTTAATAACTAGAGGTTTTTTCGGCATGCACATTAACAATAAACAAAAGTTCCTCCATTGTGTGATATGGAAAAAAATAAAAATAAAAAAATAAATACAAAGAAGTAGATAAACCCACTCCCTCTTTGATTGTTATTTTTCAAGAAAAAAAAATAAAATAAAAAAATTAAAAAGAATTGGGTAAATAAAGGATAAAAACTTTTTCTTCTTCTGTTGTGTTCTTGGCGTTGGCTGTATTTTGGGGGGGGGGGGGGGGGGGGTTTGTGGGGGGGGGTTTTCTGCTGGTGGTGTTGTGCTGTGTTGTGTCGTGTGTGTCTGGGGGTATGGGATGGGATGGGGATGGGATGGGATGAGATGTGGCCGGGGTAAGTTTTAGGGGCTTTTTTCAGCGTCTCTAATATTATGTGTTATTCGATTTTTATTTAGTTTTATTTTGGGCTTGGTTTCTGCGGGGGAGGAAGGGGGAGAAGGCCGCTATCTGGATTTCGACGGCAAGGTATTTGGGGAAGCCTGCGTTGTACTTTGCATCGAGA
>JAJDFE020000656.1:0-20895 GCA_021527465.2 Geoglossum glabrum | reverse complement strand
TGTAAAGGGGGTGAGATCTTTTTTCCCCCCCCCCCCCCCCCGGCACAGACTTGACGGACTGGCTGGATGGTTGGATCTGGATGGATAAATGCATATGGGGATAAAAGAGCAATGAGCAATGAGCAATGAGCAATGAGCAATTAGCGATGAGCAATGAGCAAGGGGGGGAAGTGATTGAGGTGGTTTATGTCCCTTTTTTTCGTTCAGGTTTCGTACAGGAAAAAAGATGCCGCTAATAAGAGTTAAAAGAGAAAGAAAAATAAAAACAGCAAAGATCTATGCTCTACCATTAAGCCCCTCCGGCAGCAAGACGCAGAATTGCGTTGCTTATTCCAGTGAAACATTCCTTGGCAATTTGCGAGCAGGCTTGCGCATGTAAATGGCATATGAAGAAACAGATGGGGCATCAAGTTCGTCGATCAGTGGTTAGACATCCTCGTTAATGATGCGTTTTGTGACGACGGCGTTCTGAAGGAAAAAGCACGGTAATGAAAAAGTAGGCAGGATGCGGGAAATAAAGTGAGATAGGTAGAGAATCAACATCTCTCCATCTCTCATGCAGACTGAATCAGTCAGGTCCCACGTTCAAAGGTAGGAGGAGAAAAAGAGGCATTACAAAATCAGCTTTTGCACAAAAATACTCAAGTCTGTCAGGAGAAAAGAGAAGAAAAAAACCGGGCAAATCCCCCCTGAATCCTCAAAAGCTTACAAGACACCTTAACTTACAAAAGGATTCCCAACGTGCGCCAGAGTGAACAGTCGCCAGAGTTGAGAACCCAACAAAAGAAACACCAGATTGCGTGTTGTCGCCACCGTATATTTCCCATGCGATGCGATGTCCGCACTATGAATGCAATTATGCATATTCGTCCTTCCAGACGGAAAATGGAAAGCTTTTTTAAAAAAAAAAAGGGGGAAATGCTTGTCACCGTACCAACTCCTGAGCAAAAGAATCGAAAGCAAGCTGCCCGCGCGGTGGATAGAAAGGGGGTGAGCAGTCGCTATTGTGAAAAAACAAGGAATCGTCCGATGTTGATAACCATAATGAAGCGCTCCGCTTTTCATTTCCACCGCCTCCTCAGCTGTCTGCAAGCCGTAACTTTTCGTGATATCGTCCGATCTGTTCAATCGCACACCATTGTTGTATATTTCACTAATATGTCTTAAAAGAGCACTTCGCCCAAAGGCAAACCTCTACGTCTCAGGTGATTGCGGGACCACTTTACCCGTGGGTCCCATACTAGGTCTTCGTCTTCGAGCCAGTCCCATCCCTCTTCGGGGATGTAAAGGTCTCCCATGTCTTCAATCTCCTGCCGCCGGTGTTTACGCATTCCGTACTGGCCTCCGTAACCTGAGCGCTCGAATTCCATGATCCCGCCGACTTTAGGATCCATATTGGCTATAAAAAGGTCACGCCCGTCAGGGGTAAAGCTCACTCCTCCAATCTCCCCGAAGAAGTCTATGTTCTGCTTCGTTTCAAATAGGTCCGCATCAACAACAGACACAATATCTGCAGGCTCAGCAATTACCAAGACTCGCTTGCCACCTCCTACTGGCGAGAACCGTAGAGACCGGCAGCCAGCCATCTCAGTGGGAATCAACTTTAATGGTTGAGACCAATTCCGTGCGTCGTAAATCCGAACCTGCATGTCCTGGTTACCCGTTGCTACATGGCGTCCATCGTCAGCCCACGCGCATGCAAATCCAAAGTCACTATGGCCATCCAAGCGCTCCACCATCTCACCGCTCTCAGCGTCCACAATAAGAACCTGTGTATGATCGCTGACGACTACTCTTAGGCGAGAGTCGGGGCTTGTTGCGGAGCAATTGACGGGTACATCGAATGAATGCGTCTTGAGGAACCGATTTGAGTAGCAATCAAGAATTCGAATCTTTTGATCGTTTGAGGAGAAAACCGCGTATGGATGATCGCTAGTTCTGCTTCGGTACGTATGTACGTGATTGGTAATGCCGTTTTCGTGAGAGGTCACGCAGCCCTCAATGTGTTTAGTGCCTCGCTCTGCCTGGAGACTGGCTAGAGCATATTCCCCGTTGAAGCCTCCTGCAATGAGAACCCCATGAGTTGCAGTCAAAGTAGAGATCTTCACGCCACCGGGGACAAATGATTCAGATGGCCTGCTGAGGTCCATTATGGTAGTAGTGGTTTTTGTGAATGGATCGGCGCGTATAACCATCGATTTCCCCGCATAGTAGATATCGTTCTTGGATGTAGCATAGAGGAGGTTCCGTAGCTGGAAGTGAGCAAGATGTGCGATATTGTCGTTGGCTGTTCGACGAAAGTTGACAAAGTTCTCGGTGGATGGGATTGGCTACCCAACTCCTATCAGCAATTGCTCACGTGAAATGACTAATTGCCTAATAGAGCGAGAATGGCTTACCTCTAGTGGTAGCCTGCCGTTCTTGAGATTTGTGTAGTTCTTGTAGTATTCCTTGCGGGCCTTTCTAGCCTCTGCTCTCGAAACCCCGAGCGCCTTCCAATTTATGCCCTGGATGTCGAAGTCATCACCACTGACTTGCTTTGCCGTGATCTCCGAGTCGCGTTTCCAGTCGCACACGCGAAGTGCGGCTTGTCCGGGTCCCTCTGCTGCGCCTTTTAGCATAAGAGTGCGGATGCACCACTGTCGCATGAACGTAGGATAGTCCATATTGCTCTCAAAATCTTTTTGGTAGCCAAATGGTAGGTTAGCGTTCCCAAATTCATCAATATGGGCAAGAATCTCTGTTCCACCGGAAATCTCTATGATAAATGCATTTTCTGGGATGAGCTCAGTCTCGCTATAGCTGGGGGTCAGCTCATGCTGCTCAGTTGTAGCAGTTGGAGATTGATCTGTGGTATCACCAACACTACTCAGAGAAGCAGGAGCTGTCGCCAGTTCAGGCGGGGCTTCATACGAGACCAAGCTATCGTCCATAGCTGTGGGCTCTGGAGGAGAAGAGATAGGTGGAGAAACAATGATATCAGAAGTACCAACAAGGTGAGACATACTCCATTGATTCCAGTGGGTGTGGGATCCAGCCTCTCCAAAATCAACAGTATCGTCATCGTCAGACCCATCTGCGTACTCTGTGACCTGCGGTATGGCCTGTATAGTCTGAGGGTCAGGCACGTGAGTAGCTTCGTTGACAACGGTCTCTGAGCCATCAGAACCGAAGATTGATGAGTAGTCATCGTCAATGAAGCCGTCGAAATCTGGTTCGATATCCCTTAAATCACTCATTACTGAGTCATCATCAGCGTCACTAGAGCCGCTATGGGTTCCGGCGCTCTCACTGGAGGGGTAGTCGGCGAATGAGACGTCTGAGTCCGGAAATCCATTCTGAGATACAGCAACCCCATCTACGATGGTACCTTCCTGACTCGGTGACTGTTCCATGTCGACGTCCTCATAGTACGGAAGTGGAACGATGCTGGGGAAGTCATCGTCGCTATTACTCTGTTGTTCTAAATGAAATACCTCATCGTGATCTGCCATACTGGGGGGTGTGAGCATTGCTTGCCCATAGGGGTAGGTCTGTGTGCCCCATGTCGAAACGCTCGTTAGAGGCAGTACGAAGGACGAGCCCAATGTAGGTGAAGATGCTCCTGAAAATTCGCGAGGTGGCGTTGAGGCCTCGGATTCCGGCGGCGATGCAGCCATTGTCTGCTGTTCGTGCTGCCGCTGGATTGTACAGCCATCTGTGGTTTGTCTATATGGAGTAAACTCGTGGCCTTCGGATATCGAGCAGTTGCAAAGCAGGCGGGTGCATGTGCAAGCAGCCGTATCCATTGCCTGATTGTTGGGGCTGTATATTGAAGATATATCTTGTGAGGAGGAACCTGTATCGGCGAAATGAGTGTGGCTGGTTTGCTCCTCGTGTTCAGTAAGCATTAGATCGGCTTCCGTTGTAAGCGCTGAGACAGGTGTAACGGAGCTCTGGCCACTAGGGACATCTGGCTGCGGAGTCAGTGCGACAGATTGAGGAGTGGCACTAGTGGATGCTCCCTCGCACTCCACAGCCGCCCCTGACACGGCTATCTGGGGTGCGGGCATCGCTAGAAGATGATTGTAGTACGGGAGAGATAGGGTTATGCAAGGAAACAAGAGCTCCGGCTGTCTAGACCTACGCACCCGATGTCTGGCGACGGATACAAGCAGTCGACGTGAAACAGCTGGGGCAAATCACATAAGCGATGGTACACTGTACCAAAGGCGTGCTCCTTGAGGGGAGGGGTTATAAGCGGTACGGCGCGGATGATGGAGCAGCGTATGGAGGTGATATTTGGTTGGTGGTTCTCTAGAAGCTTGGGGGGGGAGCGCCGCCTCAGTTAGCTTTCTGTTCCTCCTTCTTTAGACAGTATCTTACATGGACAATGTCGGCACTCTCCCCACCCTTCCTGAGGCCTCTTGGGAATGCGCGGCTGCTTGCGCCTGTGACGGCAGCGGGTGATGAGTGAGGCGAACCGGGTGGTATGCAGACTGTACCACCGTCTGTCCTGGGCGTTAGTGAATTGACACAGAGGAGAGGGGGAGGGAAAGTATGTGTGCACCTAACGCGTAGCTGAGTATAGGTTCCGGCGGCGATCTTAGCTCCTGGTGAGTTCCGGGTGTCGTGAAATGGCGAGTGCGAGGCGTTTGCGAATCAGCGGCCGGACTAGCTGCGGTCCCCAGGATCACATCAGCAGCTTGAACGGAGCCATCGTGGGACAGGGAAACGGCAAACCTGGAGCTTCGAGGCACGGGCAGCCAGACAGGGCGAAACGACCGCGCGATGGCAGCAGCAGCAGAGGGCGAAGAGGGGGAAATTGGAAAGCGTGCAGAAGTTATAGAGTGCGCGCGCTGTCGCTGGTTAGGGTAGGGCAGGCACGAGTGCTGAGGTCAGTCGAGCCGAAAGGGATCCTGCTCCGGCCCTCTGCCCTATATGCCTGGATTCGGACGAAGTTGGGATGCTGCGACCAGACGTGGCAGGCAAGTCGACGGGCTGCAACACGGTGTTGTTCGTTCTCCAGAGTCACGTACAAATTATGTTGCCATCGTCCTATCAGCGGAGTGCAGACCGTCTAGGCGCAAAGTCGGGGGAAGTGGGGCATAGCGGCAACTGCAACCCGCCTAAGGTGGTGGATGTCGTGCGGCCAATGGCGCTGGGAAGGGAAAAGGCGCCGCGGATTGTATTTCACGCCGATGTGTTCTGACAACTCCCCGGCGGGACGCTGCAGACGCTGCAGATGTCGATGCCCGTTCCCACAATCCAGAAAGCCCAATTCCCCTACGCCTGTGGGCCGCTATTCGCTCGTCTCTGTCGCCGCGAAACCAAGTCAATTTCCCACGGGTGCTGCGCCGTGGCATGAGATCCCCCCGGCGCCCTCTGCTATCTATGCTTTGCGACTCTGCTGCCTCTATTTACCAATGCAGTATAGCCAGCCGTCCACACCACATGCTGGACGATCCGGGCCTGGTCCCCGTGGGACCTTGGTCGTGTATACGATAACCGCACAAATCAGCGTATCACAAACCACAGGTGCGAGGGGGCAGTTGGGCAGAGCGTGTGTGGGCATGCATCACGAACAAGACTGGCAAGTACTGTAAGTCTGTCTGCACCCACGGCCGCACCCCCACACGCCTCCCACTCCCGTCGTCTCCAGCAAGCTCAGCAGCCCTCAGCGAGCCTGAGCGGGCCTCACCGCCTCTCTCCCTCTACGCCCTGTGCCGGCGAGTAAATGCGCGTCGTGGCAGTATCTGCTGTAACGGGACGCAGTTGCCCCCTATAGATGATACATTAACGGCCTTCTAGCGCACTATCGAGACGCTTGCTTTCGTTTTCTTATTAACAGTATCTTGGCGACAGAACACTACGGTGATCCGGCTTGCGAAGAAATTGCGGACACACTCCGGCGGATACAAAATACAGAGTATGAGCAACTAGGGAAATCCATTAAGGGCGCTAATCCAAGTACCAAGCTACATCTCCTCTACTATGGTTAAGAGGCTCGAAAACGTGCGGGCCAGTATTTCGGCTGCAGAAAATACATACAGGAAGGTGAACAATCGAATTTTGTGACCTGAACGATTAGGATACAGGAAAAAGGAATGTGGTGCGCCAGAGAAAATGCCTATACATCAGAATACTGGTCATACCCACGATGCTGCTGCTGCCACGAACTACTAATAGAAGCTGATTGGTGATGTGACCAACCGCTAGCTGGTTGTCGTTGCCTTCGATCTAAATTGGGGGTTAGTTAGTCCCGCCTTTGCTTCTTGATTCTTTAGTTTCGTGAACTAACCTTTCTCAAAATCACCCCACCGCTTCATAGTAATCTTGCTGCTATCAAATTCGCCTTCATACTCGATACCACCGACCTTTGTCTTTTCACCCGCTGTTTTCCTCGTTTCTCCCCAGCTGAAGTCATCGAATTTCCAGTACGCATAAACTGGGAAAACGAAATTCCATATCGGCAGTGAGAGAAGGTATATGAACATCCAGACAACATATGACCATCGGTGCGCTGTCATGACGATGAGGAATGCCGGTAACCCAAGAATCAACGCTAAGAGGACTAAGGGAATGACCTGGACAGGTTTCTTGATGATGGAAATGATGACTGGCGGGCGTTAGTGATGCTGGAGGATAGGGTGCAGATAGAGATATACTTACTGACGTATACAGTGAATGAAATCGCAGCCGGTAATACTAGGGTGCCCACTAACTCGATTCCCACGACAAACTGCATACTAAAGCAAAATGTACCACAAAGGTCTCTCACGAGAACTAGCTCCATCAAGTTATGAACTGTGCTGTTGATCCATCTTCTGCGCTGGGACAACAAAACGGGGAATTTGTCAGGGACTGTAGTCTTGCAAACAGCCTGTGGGACGAAGACTTGTTTCCTCTTCGGGAAGGTTTTTAGCATCAGGGTTGAAAGGTATCGATCTTCACCGAGAAGAAGTAGGTTCTTTTTATGGAGGGTATCGACGACGTTCTCTGAGTAGTGTTCAACTACATCAGGATTGGCAAGAATCGGAACCCAATAGTTTTGTCCTCCTTTAGGTGCTTTGATGCGGTACATAGAGAAACAACCAGGTAGACAGGTTACACCGCCAAAAACAGATTCGAAAGATTTTGATAAGTGGTGGGAAATAAAGTATCTAAAACGTTAGCCAACCGTCGAAAATCCCGCAGGGGTCTATTAACATACTCAAAGACTTGAATCATCGTTACCCACGATTCCCCCTTATTCGCGATCTTAGTCTCTCCACAGAGGCCCATAATCTCAGGGTCTTGCACCATGGCAGAAACCATATATGTTAAGCTGTCCGGAAAGACTTTGGTGTCCGCGTCGACCATGAGCACTACCTCATAGAAATCCGGGGGTATTCCGGTAACCTTCCAGATGCCGTTGAACATTTCGAACTCAAGCTCCGTCATTCGCTCGTCAAACATGACCTTTTGTAGGAAAGACATGAGAACAATTTGGCTGTCCCGTTTCCCTCGATTACCTGGCTTGTTACTACCGGCCTCATCCGGAGTACCACATTTGACCACAACAATCATTGGGATGCGTTGTTGCTTCTTTGATGGTATCACGGAGTTTTCCCCATAGTCATAGAAACCGGCAAAGACCTTGGCCATATTATGTCTCTTGGAGCCACTTGCGACAGCTACGTAAGAAAATGCTCGGACCTCGGAGGGATGCACTGATTGATCTTTCATCATTCCTAGAGTAATCTCGGGAGTGGTGAGGTCCTCGCCTTTACCCTTGATCATCCCATCGCAAATGACAAGTATAAGTTTATGACTGTTTGGATAATCGGTAGTCGCAATGGAGTCAAGAGTGGTACGGATGGCCAATTCCCCTTCGGAATAGGCAGTGACTAAACAGATCGCATGCGCAAGAGGATATCCAAATGGTTGCCATTCGGGAGGCGGCTGGGGCACAACGGCCTCGAAAATAGACCCTTGCAGTCCTGGAGCATCGACCTCGCTCATGACACTAGAATATCTCGCTTCCTGGCCTGAGAGCATCAGACTTGACCTGCCTTCACCTGCTGCTGGGTCGCCGGATAAGCTCCCCTGGCTACCATTGCCAAGTTTATACATCGGGTTTGGCGGGAGCAATCTTGTCGTGGAAGTTTGGCTTTGGCTTGCCATGGTAGTCGGTAATGACCGCTGCTTAGTCGCACGTTCCGTTGCATACGGGCTGGTGAATCTAGAGGTTGTTGGAAAGAGGCTGCTGCCTCGCTTGCTAAGCCGGTCTCCCGCTCCGTTGCCGGCTGCATCAACCAGCTTTGGCGGTGGTCGATAGATGTCGTCACTCCATTCCTCAATTTGCTGCGAGCGAGCCGCAGAGTTTGTGGATCCTGTAGTCTTCGGCGTGGCGTATCGGCGGGACCAGAACCACGAGAAGAATAGGGCGAGAAAGAACTTGACTAGGACGATTGAGAGGATGAAGACAAGCGACACATATAGGACTACCTTGGATGCAATGCATCCAACTGTCTCGGTATCAATGGATCCTACACGGATGATTTCCGACAAGCATTTCGCAATTTGTTTATCTCGGTTGTTTTGAAATGCGTGTGTTACATCAGCCCCCCGGACCTTAGGGTTCGTGCGGAGCTCCTCGAATTTCGCGGGTATAGTGACTTGAGAGCCATTGAACCATTCCAGTAGGTTAAGGTCTAACACGTTTCCGGAGTAAACCATCAGGTTGCGGCTAGAGTTCTTGATATCGTCCCAAGTGAAATAGACCTCGCCTTGCTGGCGGAGGGCATAGAACTTTTGGCGCCCAGCTGCTGTTGTATGACAAGAGTATCCAAGCTGGTTGAAAGGAATAGTCTTGTTAGGCTTTGAGGATCCGTCTTGATTGAATGTCATACACGGGAAATACCACGCCAGATCTCCAGCGCCATTGGTCGGTACATCGGAGTCGGGGGACAGGGTGATCAACCCTTTGCAAGCACCATTCACATTTTGAAAAAGAAAGCTCCCATCCTGGCCACCATGTTTTTCGGGTAAGTCGAAAAGGACGTTTGAGCCCGCAGGAATGCCTTCAGCGGCGGGATGTGTGGACTCAGAAAGTTGGTATGCACTGCCATGAAATATCATATAACCCCGGTCGACCTGATTGACTTTAAGACGGAGGCCAGGTTTGCCACACACCGCGGCCGTGAAACCAAAAGTGAGAAAGCCAACGAAAGCACCAATTAGAATGATGATGCTTAAGAGACCCATCTTCTCTCTCCACGCTCGTTGCTGGGCTTTAGACGGTTTGCCAAGACATTTCAAAATGGCACCAGGGCACCAAAAGGTGATGATGAGACAGTACACATCCCAAAGGCTTGGTGGGCGAATTGTCTCCCGCTCCTCGTCTCGCCGCCTTTCCTCCTCGGCTTTCAGTCTCTTGGTGTCCTTCCTCGTCAACTTCCGCTGGACCCTTGGCCCGCTAACTCCCTGGGCTGTGGCTCCGGGCCCGCGCTTTGCTCGTCGAGGGGGAGAATTGTCTGTATCGCTAGGTTCTCGAGGCTCAAGTCGGGTAACGCTCTTCAGAGTTGTGCTATCCGAACCAGTCGTATCAACCTCTACACCGTCATCGGCAACCGGATCGTGTCCTGTGCTTGACGGAATAACATTCATGCCCTGCGCTTGTGCATGTTGTCTATAGTGGTAGTTGGGATGGTCTCTGTTAATTCTGCTGCGTTCAGGTCTTATCAAACTCTTCTTCCTCCCCAGATCAACCCCCCCAGCACCCCCACTAGGGGCGAGGGGCTCTCTGTCAGTGACTGGTGTACCTGGAGATCGCGGAGCGTCCACTAGCTTTCCTGCATAATCCCGCCTTGACGTGCTCTTCCGAGAAGGAGAGTGTCGTGTCCCGGTTGCTGGATCAGTTGGGAAGTATCCAGAAGCCTCAAGGTCTTGAGGTCGTGGCCTACGGGTAGACGAGGAGTGGCCATATTGTTGTCTGATTGGCGAAGGAGGTTGAGGTCGCGGAGGAAGAGACATGGTCTGCGTGACGATGTTCTTGACTGGCGTCAACGACACTCTTATCCTCCTGGTATCGGTCTAAGCGAAAGGCGTTGGATCTAATTGTCGAAAAAGTGGAAATGATGTACAGAAATCCAGCCTGCGCTGTACGACTCCTTACGCTATGTCACAGAGCAAGCCCGGAGCGGCGCGCCCAAACCGAGGAATGCGTAACGAAATCGGTCGTTGTATTCGATACACGTACGGTCGCCCCTTGCCGAAAATAGAAACACGTCGTAATATTTGCAAACGAGGTTGATGCTGGAACGATAGAAAACACAGGATAGCGATAGACAGGCTGAGGTTCAGTGGTGAGATGAACAACGCGGCTTGTGGACATGCAGTGGTTCATCCAACGAGGCCGATGCCACGGCAACGGCGGGTCGTATGGTGAAGAGTTGGCAGCTTCCCAAACGAAGGTCGAACCAGGGGCCCGTAAGAAAAGCGTCGTGCAAACAGGGGCAGACGACAGGAGATTGGTCTAGAAGGCCTCGAGCGAATGAGCGAGGGCTCCTCAGCAGAGGCACTGGGGATTCAAGACGTGAAAACGAGTGGAAAGAATGGGATCGCGAAACGTATTCTATTCGGTCGCTGCTTCGCACAGCAGCGAGCACAGGGGCGAAGGGAGAAGCAGGCAAGCAGGCAAGCAGGTAAGCAAGTGGGTGTGCGTGGGTGTGCGACCAGGCTTGGCCGGGACTCTGCTGTTGCTCTGGCCTTTCCTCTTTTGCTCCGTGCCCTCGCCGAGATTTTTCCTCGCTTCTCCCTCGCACGATTCCACTGCCGCTGGGCGGGAGCAGAGCGGATTGGGCAATTGGCAGCCGGGCCGGCTAGGAATAGCTGCAACAGCACACCCTCAATTCACTGCGGATAATTGTTGCTCGGGTTACCAACTCTACCAACTGACGGCTGAATCGTGCAGTGCATGGCGAAGGGCTCTTTGTTTACAGAGTACGCAAGCGGGCAAGGCCAGCCCAGCCAGCCAGCCATCACAGCCACCGCCACAGCTCCAAGCCGTCGCAAGCCTCGTGTGCTTCCTTTTCCCAATCATGCAACGCAAGCCCAACCGGCACTGGACCGCTCTTTGCTATAGGCAAACGACACCCACTTTCCTCTGTGCCATCACCACGCGTGGAAACGCATTGGCAGTCGACGGATGCTGCGGATCAGAGTCGTCATCCACCATCACCCGATCATCGGCAGAATAGCGCTCCATACGTGACAGAGGCACAGGCAGCGGGATGATCAAGGGAGGTGCCTCGACCGCGCTCCAATTTAGTGTTTTTGCACCCCGCCAAAGCCCTGTCCAACCAGTCATCGAGAAACAGAGGACGACGTTAGTGCTACGCTATGTATGTAGGATAGAATACTTTGTACTTGTACTTGCACTCCTGACCTAGTCCAACCGATCCATCATCCCGGTTGGATTTGGCCAAGATGGAGGCCTTGCAGAAGGCATTCGCAAAGGCAGCCGCCTACAAGCGTAGAGTCGCCATGAAACTGAAACAATTCAGTGTGTAGACAGGGTGAGTCAATAAATTGAAAAATTGGACTCGAGTGCATCTCCAACCCGGTTGGAAGCCGTACAGCGGCCAGAGCTAGGGCGCAGCGGAGCTGGTGTACCTTGTATGGATAGCATAGTGCACTCATAGTGCACTCAGAGCGTTGTCACTGGCATCGGACGTGCAGCGAGGCACGTTAGCCTTGTTTTGTACACAATTTGATGCGGCTGCTAAGGGGTTCTTGCACAAAAGAAATTCCTATTTCGCCATTGAGGCTGCTGCCGATTGAACATTTCAAACGTCGTCTGCGTCGGCCGAAACGGCTCCATACCCCCAAGTCCAAGACGCAATGCTTCGTGCTAGGCTCTTGTTCTCAGGTAACCCCAAGTGCTTCGGGTGGTCTAGACGCCGGCCGGTGGTGAGGTGAGAATCGGAAGTTCCTCCTTGTGGCTTCTCCTCGATTTGATTGAATTCCAGGGAGGCGTTTTCCCGTCGATACTATTCGCCAGCCTTCCATTCAACTGGGAAACCGCCCCGTGCAGACCAACCAGATCCAGTGGCCATCAAATCACGAATAACCTGGCAGACACGCCCCCACACAAAGCGTGCAAGGGAAAAATACCCATCAGCTTGGCCGCACCCTCTCACAGAAAAACCTCTGAACGCATGGCTCTTCTATCATATTGACGACACAGAGCACCACAGCACTTATTTTGGGTGGGGCTGCAGTGTGGTGAGGCTGAGGCCACGGAAATATTTCCCGTCGTACAACCCTTGCATTGAGCTCTTATTCACTCATTCAGGAAGCTGTCAAGCCCTCGCATCGTTGCACATCGTCACAAACGAGGCTCGAGATCGCTCTAGATTACGTGTAGTAGCGAATGTTTTCACTTGCACGCCATCCTACGAGCAGCCTACGACAGCTAGTATAGGCATTTAGGGCCAGCGCTGGCGGTGAGGAACTGCCGAGCCTGGAAGGGTAAAGGGACTTTTCGCGCGGGTAGAAGTGAAGGGCACAATCCAACACCCTCTATCGAATATCAAACCTATGGCTGCCTCGCCCTCTGATATGGGTCAGTCTGATCTGGCTCCTAGGCCTCGCACTCCACCTGCTCGAGACTACCCTCGACCAACGCAAGGTTCCCCTCTGCGGTTCCACGACCGAGAATCCCCCAACGGACACAGAATGAGCTATCCATCGCACCCACCCCCTCGAAAGCCGCTGCCGATATATGCCGAAGCTCGAATACATAGAGGTCCCGTATCGCCCGTGCAGATGAGAACTCCTTCAGATCAGCTTCCACCTCAAGCAACAAGTGCCCAGATCTATGATGATTCGCTCCGACATTTGGTGGATTCTGAGAACCACTCAAGAACGACATCTCGAGACCTAGAAACTCCTGACCCTGACCGAATTCGAGACTCTATCGGCCCTACTCCTATGACACAAACATTGCCTTATAGACAGGCCTACACGACACAACCCTCAGGAATTATCCAGGAACCCCAGATGGCGATTATCTCTTCTGCTGATAGTCAATTGTCGAATTCACCAAATACTTATGTGATACTAGGGGATGATGTGCAATCCACACACTCGTCTCATGGAAGTGTGGAGATGGGCTCCCAGCCGTCGAGACTATATCCGCAGTTGCAGTACCACCATCAGCAATTCACTGATGGGAATGGAAGCGCTACAGGAGGGTATCGCAATTCTCATACAACAACTCAATCGTCGAATTCTGATTCGCCCACATCATCAGCTGCCGGGGATAATACCGCTTCTATTCCCGGACGCCATTTGGCACCCACAGGAAACGTATATTCACAACGGACATCCTCGCGGCCAACCTCCGCATATTCTACGGTCTCTGACGCTAGCCCAAGAGGCCGAACGGACTCCCCGGGCAGCCACAATATTGCGGGATCCGCAGCATATCGTCGTTCACCATCTACAAACTCAGCGTACGTAGGAGAGCATCGACCTACATCATATGTAGATCTTCTCAATGTTCCATACCATCAACAAATTGCCCCCACCTCCGCAGTGTTCAACAACGCCCACTTGCGAACCGCTGTAGGAACGCAGGCGTCACTACTAAGTCACAAGCAGACTCTTGACATGTACCGGCTCAACGTCAAGAAAACGAATGACCCAGCAATCCAGTACGAATTCGCCGTCTTTATGGTATCGGCAGCAAAGGAAGCCGAAGCGGCCGCTAACTCACCAGACCACTCCCTTGCCAGGATTCACTCACACCCACGGGACCTTGACAGCCCTTACGTCGATAATTCTACGGTCGTCTCGATGACGGCTGACCTATATAAAGAAGCACGACAGATTTTAATGAAGCTCGCTGACCGAAGTTATCCTTTCGCCCAGTATTACCTCGCAGACGGATATTCATCAGGGCTCTTCACAAAGGGTAAACCAGACCTCGATAAAGCTTTTGGGTTATTTATAGCGGCCGCCAAGCACGGGCATGCCGAATCTGGCTACAGAGCTGGACTTTGCTACGAGTTTGGCTGGGGATGCCGGAAGGACTATGCCAAGGCTGTTCAGTTCTATCGTCAATCTGCGTCGAAGAACCATCCTGGCTCAATGCTCCGCCTTGGGAAAGCATGCTTGACAAACGACCTCGGACTAGGAAATCGGTATCGTGAGGGAATCAAGTGGCTAAAGCGGGCAACAGAATCAGCCGATGCCCAGTACAACTCTGCGCCATACGAGCTAGGCATACTGCATGAGACTGGCTATGGAGATGATGTTTTCCAGGATGTTACGTATGCAGCGCAGCTCTTCACACAAGCAGCTGAATTGGGTAATGCAGAGGCAAACTTCCGATTAGGGGAAGCTTACGAACATGGCACGTTAAACCTTCCCCGAGACGCTGGACTCAGCGTTCATTTCTATAATGGAGCTGCACAATTAGGCCATGCCCAGGCAATGATGGCTTTGTGCGCGTGGTACATAGTCGGTGCAGAACCCGCCTTAGAAAAAAATGAGCCTGAAGCTTATGAATGGGCTAAGAAGGCTGCGGAGCTAGGTTTGTTGCCATTTCTCACTGTTTTTAGAAAGAAGAAAAAAACCCTTACTAAGAACAACGGTCCCATAGGGCTAGCGAAGGCTCAATACGCCGTGGGCTACTTCACAGAGATGGGAATTGGCTGCCGACGAGATGCTCTTGAGGCTAACGTCTGGTACGTCAGGTCTGCAGACCAGGGTGATGAGCGAGCCAAGCAGAGATTAGTTGTTATCCAAGCAGCCGCTGCAGGTGAAGGCACTGGTAACGGTGGTAAGAAGGGCAAGATGAGGAAGGGCGTCCCCCACGGGAACGCCAATCTAGCTGCTGCTAATGATGACAAGTGTATACTAATGTAGCCAAGAAAAGGTACTAGGCCCTCTCTTTGTGATAGAGTTGGATCAGCCACTTTTCTTGATTTAGCCTCCGTATCATGGTCGATGTTTATTTTCTCTTTAGGGAATCCTGGATATTGCATTTCATGGCGGGGTTTATTACATGTTCTTCGTTTTTTTTTTAGCTTTGGGGGCCCCCCTTCCCTTAAGGGAGCAGAGTGTGTCGAGAACCGCATTCCCGATAATTCTTCCGCATACCGCTACGATGGAGAAGTAATGGGGCGGAGCCAGAGGCGTTGTGCCATTGAGCGCCCGGGGGCATAGAGATCAGGCTGTCTGATAGCAACATAATCGGTCCTGTAGCGCGGCGGTGTTGTGTCGTTGGGGTTGAGGAGTCGTGCTGGGAGGATGCGTCGCAGTAGTGGGAGGCATTTTTTTTCGCCCACCCAGTGGGGCCAGTTAGCAACTCATTTTCCCCTCCTCCCCTAGGCGTAAAGAGTCTCCTTTTTAGAACCAAAAACACAGGACCGCGGGGGGGAGGACAGCTCCACTTTTTATTGTCATTTACTATTTTTCGCATCAAGGACAAAATGAAAACATAGGATAGCCGTTTTTTTCCTTTCTATTAATTTTTTTTCTGGAGGAGGTTGCATACTTTTTCCTTTTTTTTTCTTCAGTTGATAATATGGAGACGGAGATTTTTTTTCGAAATGACTGGTTGAGCCCCGGCCGGGGAGAGGGAGGAAGGAAGGAAGGGGTTAGTGAAAAAATCCCAAAATAAAATAAAAACCCCGGGGTTGTTTGTGGTTTTCTCCAGCATATTACAGTTTCGAGACTAGAGTTTTCGCGGGGACGCTGCGTTTAGGAAATTTGACAGAGGCGCTCGAGCAACTGAACGAGTATCTCAACCTCCAATTCGTGTCTCGTTTGCATGTATCAGGCTGACGATATGTCATTTGCCATCTTGAGCGCCACCTCGCGGTGTGGTGTAGTGAACACAAGGGTAAGGATCTGATCAAAGATCTCCATTGTCGAACTTCCGGTCTTTGACGTTACCCGACCACAATACTTTTAACACTCTCAACTCGAGGCGGACAACCACACTCATCGAAATCGAATTTTTGGAAAACAATCATCAATCACAGACCAATTGCCTCGAACAGCGCCTAGGAAGTACCCGGCCGACCGCCAGGTACAGCCCAATGCCGAACGGCGCGGTAAACGGTACCCTAACGCCGCGAGTAGGCAGCCAGCCATACAACGAAGGGGACCATGCCACAGAACTACTCGCTGACATAGCGAAACTGCGAGAGCATAGAGCAACGGGAATACGAGGAAAGGACAAGAGCCCACCCTGGACCCTGGTCAACCTAGTATTCGACAGTATAGAAGGCTTCATCAAGAAGAGCCGCGAACAACCATCCATCAAGGAACTACAAATAGACCTTCATGCAGCGGAAAAAGCCAATGAAACGCTCAGGAAGGATGTCACCCTCATTAAGAACGCCCTCAACAGCCTCACAGACAGCCTAACCCCAGCATCAGGCCGGGGCCCACAGGCAAGGCCATGCACGAAGCCCAATCTAGCGAAACCGCCCACCCAATCACCAATCCAGTCCATATCCAAAAACCGTGAGATCACAGTAAAGATTAACGATAGCGATCCAAGCTGTCAGGTCAGAATAGCGACCAGAGAGCAAATAACGGAACGCATAAACAGCACCATACGCAACAGCCCGAACGAAAACCTCGTAAGATCACGTGCTGGAGTCAGAGCAATCAAAAGGCACCCTAGTGGCGACCTCACGCTCTACACAGAAAGCAAAGAGCATACAGACATCCTCATCGCGCACCGAACGGACTGGCAAGGTGCAATAGGACTAAATGCAAGGGTAGTAGTACCAACGTATGGGATACTAGTACACGGCATAAGTACAGACCTAGACGCGACCAACACGCAGGACATCACCGAACGAATCAAACGAGACAACCCTAGCTACCTAGAGGCACAGATCACATACACAGGATGGCTAAAAAGAGACCGAACGGGAAAAAGAGCATCTACCATGGTAGTGGAGTTTAGTAATCCCAGATATGCGGACGAGGCAATACTGAACGGCCTCATCGCGGGGGCGCAATTATTCACATGTGAATACTATGACCGCATGTGCAAGCTCAAGCAGTGTTTCAGATGCCAACAATATGGCCACATAGGGACTCATTGCAAAGCCGTGGAAACCTGCAACTACTGTGCAGGCCGACACGACTCAAGGACATGCAATGAAAAGGCCAAGAGGCCAAAACCAGATCCTAAATGCGCAAACTGCAAGGGAAATCACCCGGCATAGAGCCCACACTGCTTCATAAGGAAAGCAGCATATGCTCAACTCGAAGAAGCAAGAAGCAACCGCCCACACACACACCAAGAGAACGGAGCACTAGCCACGGACCAGCTAACACAACAGACGGGACCGACAGCTACCGGCAGCAACGGACATGAACAGCCTAGGGACGAATCTTATCCGATACTAACGCCTATAGCTAGGCCGACAAGAAAACAAGTGCCAACGCAGAAAAAGATAGACGGAGATAGGAAAACACAGCTGAACACCAGTCTAAGGCGTAGACAGACGCTGAGAAAAGAAGGAAGACTGGCAACGCAAGGCAGTCCACAAGACAGCAACACCTACCCGCTGGCTACGATCGAAGCGACAATGCAAAACCATACACAAGGGACACCAAATAGCCTAGGACAAGGATCAAGAACGAGGGCGCGGAACAAGAGGCAGGCATTCGAAATGGAGGAGGAAACGACCCAGAGCACCACAGAACCCACAGAAGCTAGTGAGGAATGTTAGATAAAAACACTCTCACAATACTACAGTACAACGTCAACAAATCAAGGAACCAAGTAATGGCAAGCCTGCTAACGAACGAGCAAGCACTGGAATACGACATCATCGCAATCCAGGAACCATGGAGAAATCCCATGCAAAACACCACCTACCATCCGGTTAAAGACAGATTTGACCTTGTCTATCAGGAAAGTGACGAGACAAGAGTATGCTACTTTATCAACAGCAGGCTACGTGGATCATGGAACCACAGATTCCATTCACCAGACTACAGCACGATAACACTACGAATACGAGACCAAGAGCGACAAGCCCATAGAACGGTACACATTCACAATATGTATAACCCATCACCAACACCGCAATGCCCCCTAGGAACACTCCCATTGCTGAAAGGAACGCTACAGCAATACGAGGCTCACGAGGAACACATCATGCTAGGTGACTTCAACTTACACCACCCATACTGGGGAGGCATAGACCAACGAGAGGCACATAAAGAGGCCAATGAACTCTTAGCAATCACAGAAAATAATGGACTACAGTTACTCCTCCCACCAGGCACATGCACATGACAGGAACGCGGACAACACACGACAATCGACCTGATCTTTGCCACTCCACTAATCGCCGACAGCGTTATAACATGCGGACTGGCAAATCAGGACCTGGACCACGACTCAGACCACTTAGCGGTTTCAACGATAATAGGAGTAGTTACGTTCACATACCGAGCTACCAACAGACGACTCTGGAACCACATGAATCCAGAAACACTCCGCCAAAGATTATTTACTACACTCCCAACCATACGGAGGGCAAACAATGCACAAGAATTGGACGACTTAGTAGAAAGAGTTGTAACCGCCATAACGGAAGCAGTTAATCAGGCGGTACCGACCGCAAAAACAAGCCTACGATCTATCCTGGCATGGACCCCAGAAATCAAGGAAGCGCAGATGCAAGCGCGCAGGCTGAGGCGGCTATATCAAGAATTACGTACGGAAGAAGCATGGGAAGCCTACCGGCAAGCTAGGAACAAGAAGGGCAGGCTGATCAAGAAAGCACTTCGGCAAGCACACAGGGAATGGATCCAGCAGGCCACAGCCTCAACAGAAGGACTCTGGCGAATAGCAAAATGGGCAAAAAACCGCGAACATCGACAAGCATACACACCGCCACTCAGAGGAGCAGGAGGAGAATTGGTAACAGACTCACGAATGAAGGCGGAACTCCTCCGACGAACATTCTTCCCCGACCCAATAGAAGTGGACCTCAGCGACCTAAAGGACTATAATTACCCCTCGCCAATACACTTCCCACCAATCACAACACAAGAGATCAAGCAGGTTATCAATAGGGCCAGACCTAGGAAAGCACCAGGTCAAGACGGAATCCCAATGCAGGTTCTACAATGTGCCGCGACCGAACTCCTACCCACACTAGAGACAATCTTCAACTCGAGCATAGAGCTAGGACACTGCCCAAAACACTTCAGAAGTTCTATCACAGTAGCGTTACGAAAACCAGGAAAGGAAGACTATACCAGCGGAAAGTCTTACCGACCGGTAGCACTCTTAAATACAATAGGCAAGGTACTTGACTCAATAATCGCCAGGCGGATCAGCTACATAACAGAGGCCTACGAGTTACTACCTATGACACATTTAGGAGGCCGAAAGGCACTCTCCACAGACCATGCAGCTCATCTGCTAGTAGAAAAAGTACAAGCAGGATGGAATGCATCAGCTACGGGTGGAGTCACGACAGTACTATGTTTAGACGTATCCGGGGCATTCGACTACGTGTCACATCCACGCCTGCTCCATAACCTCAGGAAACGACGCATAGACGACAAAACGGTACGATGGATTAGCAGCTTCTTGGATGGCAGGTCAACATCAATCCGATTAAGTGAATATACATCGGAAAATACAAGAGTCAATACGGGCATACCCCAAGGCTCGCCGATATCACCAATCCTATACCTGTTTTACAACGCAGATCTGTTAGACATTTGCGAGAGCGCAGAACTAAAAACATCGGCAATAGGATATATAGACGACATTAGTCTAATCACAGCAAGTGATTCAGCGGAAACAAACTGCCAAAGGTTAGCGGCGGTCTACATCTACTGTCAGGACTGGGAACGGAAACACGCATCTAAGTTCAACCCAGCCAAGTACAGTTTGATCCATATCCCAAAGAGGGGCACGGGGAAAAACACACAATATGCCCTAGAACTTCCAGGGCTAGCCCCAATACAACCGGAAGAACAATGCCGATACCTAGGCATCATCTTAGACACCAAGTTAGCCTGGGACCAGCACATCAAGCATATCCAATCGAGAACAGCAAAGAGCCTGGGAGCACTAGCTAGCATAGCAGGATCAACATGGGGTACAAGTTATCAGGGACTACGTCAAATATACAACGCCATAGTAATACCGCAATTGCTATATGGCTGTTCGGTCTGGTTCGCACCCACGGCAGACCGCAAAAAGTATATGGCCGCAAAAGTAGAAAAACTGGCCTCCATACAGGCACGAGCAGCGCGTACCATCACAGGAGCCTTTAGGGCTACATCCAAACCGGCGCTGAACATTGAGGCACACCTCATACCGATAAGACTACAATTGGAGAAAGCAGCACTACACACATATATGCGACTAGCAGCTAGCCCCTTACATAGCACACTACAAGACATCCGGAACGCATATCAGACAATACATCTATGCACATGGTCCCAACTCGAAAGACACCAAGACCACAGCCGATCACGATTAGGGCGAGAAATGCTAGACAGGCTAGAAAGCAAACTCCCATATACAACAGCCCCATGGTGGACAGCACCGACAGTCAATATTGCAGAAACGGCGGACCTAGCAAAGGAAAACCACGATGCCATCCCACTAGAGCCAGACAAAGCGATACACATCTACACAGATGGTAGTGGCATCAACGACAAAATAGGAGCAGCAGCGGTGGTCCCGCAAGAAAGTATCACAAGGAAAGCATTCATGGGAAAAGCCAACACAGCCACAGTATACGCAGCTGAACTAGAAGGCATTAAAATGGCACTAGAAATCGCAGCAAACACGGCGCACAGCAAGATCACCATCTTTACAGATAACCAGGCAGCACTCAAAGCAATCGCCAACCCAAG
>JAJDFE020000655.1:0-20693 GCA_021527465.2 Geoglossum glabrum | reverse complement strand
GTTATTGCTGGTAAGTAGTGTCAGTAGTCTGAGCAACAGTTGCAGGGGGAGTAACCACGAAGTGATGTCTTTCTACCCGATTATGCCCGAAACGGTCTTTCTGTGACACTTCAACTATATTATACCCCGGAGATAAAAGAATACTGTCGGAAAAATAACCTTTACGATCGAGCGTGATTGCACGTCCATTAATAAGGAGTTCTCGGGCATGAGAGGCAATTCCACTGATAGGCATGTATGTATCTTCGAGTGTTGAGCCGTCTTGGGCAAGTGTTACAGAAAGAGGAGCGCCAAAGAGCAAGTCCCTTATATTATAGACGACAAGTCCAATAATACTTACAAGAAGTGCTGAAAGAAGAACGGTCTTTAATGTTATAGATTTCATCTGTTTCTTCATAGGCCCATATCTTCAGCTACTTGGTCACTCGTAGCGTTCTTAACGGCTCCTACGAGCACCTCGCGAGGTTTAGCACCATCTGCAGGGCCAATAATGCCTCGTTCTTCAAGCATATCCATAAGACGTGCAGCTCGAGCATATCCAACCTTGAGCTTTCGTTGGATATAAGAGGTAGATGCTTTACCAACCTCAACCACAATCATGCGAGCTTCTTCATAAAGCTCATCATCGTCTTCACCACCTCCAAGCTCGTCAGAAAACATAGATTTCTCAGAACCAACGTTTCCAGTGAGTTCAATCGTATTAGGGATCTCATCCCGGAAGCTGTTTTTAAGGTATTTTACTACTTCCTTTACTTCATCTTCAGTAATGAATGCAGATTGAATACGTTCTGCCTGGTTATCACCAATCATTGCAAGCATGTCTCCCTGACCAAGAAGTTTTTCAGCTCCCGTAGTATCAAGAATCGTTCGAGAGTCGATACCTGTTGGTACACGAAGTGCAATACGAGATGGAACGTTTGCTTTAATAAGACCAGTAATAACGTTTACTTCAGGACGTTGTGTAGAAAGAATAAGGTGAATACCAACTGCTCGAGACATCTGTGCAAGACGAACGATTGCAGCTTCAAGTTCACGAGGATAGGCCTGCATGATATCTGCTAACTCGTCGATAATGATCACAATGTATGGCATCCGATCTGGTCCAGTTTCATCATTTCCTTTACTAAAGGCACCTGCGTTCTTCTTATGATATGAATCAATGTCTCGAACTGACTCTGATTCGAGTACGTCATAACGACGATTCATTTCAGTTGCTGCCCACTTAAGAGAAAGAATTGCTTTCTTCGGATCGGTAATTACTGGAGTGAGAAGGTGAGGAATGCCGTTGTACAACGTGAGCTCAACACGCTTTGGGTCAACGAAAATAAACCGAAGAGCCTCAGGTCCATGACGATACAGAAGAGAGGTAATAATCGCATGAATAGTTACTGACTTACCAGAACCAGTGGTTCCTGCGATAAGTAAGTGGGGCATTTTTGAGATACTTTTAAAGACTGGTTTTCCAGCAATGTTTCTGCCAAGAGCAACAAGAAGGGAGGTTGGATTTCTGAAGGAAGCATCCCCAAGAAGGGTAGCAAGACCAACCGTTGCTTTGGTCTTATTAGGGATTTCAATACCCACTAATGACTTGCCTGGAATCGGAGCTTCAATACGAAGAGGGTGTGCAGCGAGGGCCAAAGCAAGGTCATTTTGGAGTCCTACGATACGAGAAAGTTTGACCCCTTGGGCTGGTTTTAGGGCATATCGGGTGACGGTTGGACCGATCGTAACTTCGTCCATTTCTACCTCAATTCCGAAGTTAAGAAGGGTACGACGGATGATGTTTGCATTGGCTTTTACGTCCCCTACATTTGCCTTTCCACGGTCTCCTTCAAGAAGGTTAAGAGGTGGAGGAGTATAGACTCCCACTTCCCCTTTCTTGTTTTTTGGAGTCTCAATACTGAATGATCCAGTGTTAGCCGAAGCGTCATTTACAACTAGTTCGTCATCCTCCTTTTTCTTCTTCGGAAGAGCTTCTATTGCCTTCACTGTTGTTGCTGGTTCACGGTCTTCGGTAGGGTACTCTTCATCCATTTCATACTCTGCTTCTTTGCGTTTCATTAGACCAGAAGTTTTGTTCCACAGACCAGAAAAGAGTGCTCCAAAATTTGGTGTTCGATCAAAGAAAAGAACGAATGATGCAGCGGTAAGGAATGCCAGAATAATTGCTGCGAATGTGAACTCAAATGCAGTAGTAAGAGGGATGGTAATTACCTTCCCAATGATGCCTCCAAGAGAAGGGCTCAGAAGGGTACAGAGACCAAGAAGCGTGAGGATTCCTACTGAAGCAGTTACGGCTTCTTTAGTAGTTGCAGTAAGAGGTTTCTTTCTAATAATAAGTACTCCTGCAGTAGCGAGTCCCATAGGGAAAAGGATAGAGCCGGCACCAAATAAAAAGTACGCAGCCTGCGCTACAAGGAGTCCACCAACCCCTGCTGCACCTGCCATTCCGCCTAATGCAATAACTGCTAATAGAATAAGTAATAAGCCTATTACTACATGATTTGTTGTTCCTTTTGGGGCTTGTTTTGCTTTTCTAGGCATAGATAATAACAGCATTAGTATAACACCGCGATTTCTGAAAAACCATTATTTCATAAGGATTATTTGAACATACGAAGTACTTGTGCAAGTCCTAAATGTCCCTTATACTGTCTCTAAGATTTATTCTCAAAGACAGATACTGTAATGGACACAATAGGACATATTTACGACCGCTATAATTACTAGAATTTAAATAGATATAATGGATAAAGATAAAGGACAGAAGCTGATCGCTGCTATATACCTCGCCACCAACCATCTATCGGACATGGATCCTTTGAAGCAAAACCTTCGCCAAAAGAGTATGGATTTGATCGATCAGAACCAACAATCAATTGCTGCTCAAGCAATTGATATGATGCTCGGGGCTGCGGTGTTAATAAGAACTATTTCAGAAAAAAATGCATCGATTATCCGATTCGAAATGCATCGATTTGTGTCCCCATCCGGAGCTCATAGTGAAGGTGCTGTCACAGACATGTTTGTCCAATCTCATGTCCAATTACAGAAAAATTATACCCCTTCACCAACCCTGTCTTATAAGCAATCTCGTCCTATAGAAAGTGTTTCAAAAATAACAAGTCCGAGAGAAAACTTGGAAAATAAAAACCAACGCCATGATGCAATTTTGTCTTTTATAAATACTCGCAAGTCAGCCGCAATAAAAGACATTTCAGCTCTCTTTCCGGAGCTGTCCGAGAAGACCATTCAGCGTGAACTTGGGGCTCTCGTATCGAGCGGAAAAATTACCAAACGGGGGAGTAAGCGATGGAGTATCTATATGGCAGTTGGGGCCTAACTTAAGACCCTAAAATGTACCCCCTATGTAATATAGTGATGTTCGTTTCGTCTTGTAAGATAAGTGGTTTTCCACACATGTTGCACCCTTCTAAACTAGCGGAAATCAGAGCGGGACTATATACTAATCCCAATCATAGTAATACTAGTCTGAATAGGACTATTGTGTTATTATGATAACTGTCTTTCTGTCTGCTTTTCGTTTCGACGGAATGGAGATTTTAGAAGAGACAAAACATTGTGGGTAACCACGATTAGGAACGATCTTTGAAAACTACATACGAATTGATCAAAACAATTTGGCAAAACGTTTTACTAGTTTTCGATGGGCGTTCCATTTGGTCTCTCTTTACCTTTATTCTGAAAAGATGAATGTAGCAGAAGACACGATATCGGCCCTGTCGACACGGCAGATATACTGTAGGGTTTTGACTCTACTTATATCGGCACAAAACGCATTTGCATGAAGGTATTAAAAACCCCAGTGCAGACGCAAACGTCGTACTCTTACGTGGTGTTGTCGACACTACACTTACATAAAGGTACGTCGATTAATAAACATTAATTAACTATGTCTACTAAAATTAAAATTTTTCTAGGTGCACTCGCTTTTGCTGTTGCTCTTAGTGCTGGTTCTGCTAGCGCTCAGACTTACACATTCAGCGGAACACTTAAACAGGGTAGCAAGGGCGTTTCAGTTTGGAATCTTCAAAAGTTTCTAAACCTATGTCCTGGCACTCAAGTAGCGGTTATGGGTGCTGGTTCTCCAGGAATGGAAACTCAGACATTCGGACCTGCTACAAAAGCAGCTGTTGTTAAATTCCAGGTTATGCAAGGACTCGGTGCTGACGGAATCTTTGGTGCTATGAGCGCTGCGAAAGCATTGTCTCTTCAGGCTTCAGGAAACCCATGCGGTACTGTAGTTGTAAATCCTAACCTTCCTGCTGGTTGTACTTCAACTGCAGGTTACAGTTCAACAACTGGTCAGCCTTGTTCAGGAGGATCAACAAGTAATCCTTCAGGACCACTTTCAGGTGGAGCTGGATCACTTGACCTCTCATCAACTGGAACTGATGTTGAAGATGATGTAGAAGAAGGTGCTACTGAAAAGATTCTCGGAATCGAAGCTTCTGCTGATGATTCTGACATCGCTATCACTAACGTTAAAGTTGAACTTCAGGCTCAGAACGGATCTTACTCAACACGTCTTGAAAAGTATGTTGATAAGGTTTCAGTATGGCTCGGAGACACTAAGGTTGGTGAAGTTGATGCTGATGAATTCAGTAAAGACGGTACTAGCTACACAAAGAGTATCTCACTATCTAATGCTATCGTGCGTGAAGATGATGAAGAAAATCTCTACATCGGCGTTACTGCACTTTCAAGTGTAGATGACGATGCACAGACTATTAAGGCTGTTGTAACAGATGTACGATACAATGATGCTACTGGTGCAGTTCTAAGTGCTTCTGATCTTCCTATGTCAGAAACTTTCGGATTTGAAGAAGAAGGTGTAGATGATGAAATGGCTGTTAAGTCTTCATCAGCTAACCCTAACGCTACAACTCTTAAGGTTGACGAAGATACAAAGTCAGATGACTTCCTAGTACTCGCATTTAACCTTGATGTTGATGAGGATTCATCAGACATCACAGTTAACGAAATGCCTATCCACATCTCTATCTCTACTGGTACATTCGGTAGCATGATTAGTGAGGTATATGCAAAAGTTGGTTCAAAAGAGTACGAAGCTGATCGCGATGCTTCAGCTAGTGCTATCTCTGGTACTTATACTGTTGACTTTGATGATGACTTCACAGTTGATTCAGGCGATATGGAAGAAGTACGTGTATATGTTGTATTCAACAAGCAAGAAGGAAATTACTCTACAGGCGCAACTATTACAGCTACTGTAACAGGTTCAGCTATTGATGCTGAAGGTGTTGATGAAGTTGATGTAACTGGTTCTGCTTCAGGTAAGACTCATACTCTTGAAGTTGATGCTCCTATGTTCTCATTGACATCTAAGAGCTTTGCTCTCAGTCAGTCAATTGACGGTGTAACAACTGGAACAGAAGACATCTTCCTCGCGAAGTTTGAATTCAATGTTTCTGCTGATGACGATGATATCTATCTTCCATTCAGTACAACTTCAGGAACAGGATCAGTACAGTACATCATCACTGGTGGTGCAACTGTTGACTCTGTAGTTCTTGATTCAGATGATTCTGACATTGAAGAAGACAACTCATTCCGAGTTGATGCTGGTTCAACTGAGAAGTTCACACTTTCATTCTACGTTCGTGGTAATAATGCTGCTAACAAGATTGAAATCACTGGCTTCGGTACAGCTGACACAGATAAGACAACTCGTGATGATCTCGTTACTTCAGGTATCACAGACTTCAAGACTAACTCTGTTTACCTCGCTAAATAGTTTTGTCTAAGGTCTAGAAATACTTCTAGTATCTCAAAAAACCACCCTCCGGGGTGGTTTTTTGTTTTTGTGATGCTATGATTATGGATATGAAAAAAGCAGATACGGGGATGTTTTGGCAGTTTAATGGAGCAAAATACATTCTGTATTTCTTAGTATTCCTTACCCCCCTTCTTGTAGGAAAAGCCCACTTCTTTAGATTTACTGCTCCTAAGAACTTGTTTGTCGTAATGGGGGCAATACTAATTGCCCTACTGTTTACCTGGGGCCGAGTTCGAGAGAAACAATCTTCTTTTACTATGGGATGGATGCATGGTGCGCTTGGATTATTTATTGCAGGAATGATACTTGCGAGTGTGTGTGGAGTGAATCCTCAACTATCTTTCTTTGGTGATCTAGGAAATGGAATGGGAGTAGTTCTTATATCTTCACTTGCAATCATTGCATATGCAATTGGATTCTTTGTTCGAAGAGACAAAACATTTATAAAAACGCTTGGAATTATTTCTCTCTGTACAAGTGTATTTGTAGCAATTGGTGTATACGGAGGAGAGAAACTGATTGAAATGAGTAGACAAGGTTCTACTCTTGGGAACAACTCATATACGGGTGCATACCTTTTAATTAATCTTTGTTTTGCTCTTGGATTATTCTTAATCTATAAAAAACCATGGCAAAAGATTTTAATTGGAATCCCTACTTTATTTATTGCATCATCTCCAGTGTTCTTAAACAGTGAGATTTTTTCGGGAACTCTTGGAATGAGTGCGATTCTTAGTAATCCACTTAATCTATTAGGTCTCGCAAATGGTGCAGCAATCGGTCTCGGAGTTGCAGTTGCTTGTATTGTGTTTCTTTTCTTGGTTCGTTCAAAACGAACTGTTGTGCAGTGGATTGGAGCAGTGGGTATTGCGGTATTATTTTTAGGAATTTACATTGCAGGACAGCAATTGGTAACAGAAGGAACTCGTCTTAATGATGTCTATGTAGCTCAAAAAAATGCTAACAGACTTCTTTTTTGGAACATCGCGGCAGAAGGAATGAATGAACGGCCACTTCTTGGATGGGGAATGAATGGGTATACCTATGTATTCCAGGAACACTTTAATCCATTTTTCTTCTCAGAAGGATATACGCCTGAATTATGGACCGATAATCCTCACAATATGTTCTGGGAATATGGAGTTAATACAGGGTATGTAGGATTACTACTTTATCTACTACTTCTTGGTTCAACCGGTATTATTTTATTTAAAATATCTAAATCAGAGAATAGGGAAGAAAGAATTCTCGCAATTGTATTCTTTGGAGCACTTGCAGGGCATATCATTCAAGGGCTATTTGTATTTGATACTATTGCCCCACTTCTTATGTTCTTTATCGTGATTGGGTACACGTTATCATTTAGTACAAAGAAAACTATTATTATTTCTCAAAATCAACTTCCGGTAAAATATGCGGTAGGGAGTGTGTTACTTATCTTCTTTGCATGTATGTTTGTAGTAGGGGGTACTCGCCCATGGAAAGAATCAAAAGCATGGGGAACCTATGTTGGAGAAAACAGAATTGTTGTAGATAAAAGTCCGCAAACAATTGCTCGAATAGGGTATGTAGGTGACACAGCATACTTGGCAGATAAGGTACTCCTTTTCTTTAGAGAGGATGTTGATCTCACTCATGCTGATCCTCAAAAAAGGGCATATTATGAAAAATTACTCCTTACTGTTGTAGAAAACCTTGAGGCAGATATTACAAAAAGTCCTCATAAAAACTTTCGAGCAGAATGGACTGCAGGACAAATTTATAATGTTGTAATTGGAAGTAGAAGAGTTGCTGACCCTATACTTTTATCTAAAGCTCGTACGCACCTAAAAAATGCTATAGCAATTAACCCTAATAATCCATTGGTGTATTACGATTTAGCACAAACATATCTTTTTGAAAAAGACATTCCAAAGGTTCGTACATGGACTCGCGCTGCAATTGCTCTTACTCCTGAATACAAGCCAGGCTATATACTCGCAGAGCGAATTATTACCGCAGGACTTGGGGATAAATCATTTACTACATATATTCGATCTATGGAGGCGCGATTTGCACCTCAAGAAAAACTATGATCATTACTCGACTGTCAGGAGGAATGGGTAATCAGATGTTTCAGTATGCTCTTGGAAGAGCTCTTGCATTACAGCATCAAACAGAACTTGGACTTGATCTTCATGGCTTACTCGATCGTACCTCTCGAAAAGGATTTACCTTTCGTAACTATGATCTTGATCTCTTCTCTATTTCCGCATCAATACTTTCTCAATCTCAGATTCCGAGAAAGTATCGTCGACACTCGGGAAAGATAGGGCTTATCTTGGATCAGATTCGAAGAAAGCTGTTTCCTCGTTCTGGAAAAGAAAAAACATTCTCCTTTGATCCAGAGGTATTATTATTGCCTAATGGTACGTACCTTGATGGATACTGGCAAAGTTATAAATACTTTGAGCCTATTGCAGATACAATTCGCGCAGATTTTACATTAAAAATACCGCTTCCCGAACATATTGAAATACTACGACAAAAAATAAGTACACATACAGCGGTGTGTATCCATGTTCGACGAGGGGATTACGTGGGCAATACATTACATGATGTAGTAAAGCCTGAGCACTACAATACAGCCCTCACAATACTTGCAGAAAAAACAACAATAGAGCATATCTATGTATTTTCTGATGATATTGCATGGTGTAAAAATAATTTGTCATTTGCCTACCCTATTACATTTGTAGATGAATTATATGCAGGAGATAGAGCATCAGGGCATTTTTCTCTTATGCGAGCTTGTGCTCATTTTATTATTCCAAATAGCACCTTTTCATGGTGGGCAGCATGGCTTTCTACTGCACAATCTAAAATAGTTATTATCCCAAAAACATGGTTTAATACTGAGTCAATTGTCACTGACGATATGTCTCCAGCTGATTGGATACGAATATAAAAACGCTCACAGCCTCTTAATGAATTGGTTCTCACTTGAAAAAATAAATAAGGCTGTATTATTTTGTGCGCTTGCATTACTCCTTTTTCGAAATGGGAGTTTTTCAGCTTCTTACATTCCAAAACCATTTGAAATTGTCTTCAGTCTTTCAGTTATTATTTTCACAATCGATGTTTTGAAAAATAAAAAGATTCGTGAAGTATTGAGTATATTTCCAAAACGAATTTGGATGGCAGTTATAGGACTTGCAGGTTCTACGCTCGTTGGATGGGGTATAGCACTCTTTGTTAAAGGTATGCCGTTTTATAGCAACATGCTCATTGAATTTGGAAGTCTCTGTATTGCACTAGGGTTATTTGTACTTATCTCTTTTTATATTCGAAATGATGTTCTGTATGCAAAGAGATATGTACATGCTCTCCTTGTTCCTATTGTATATATACTTGTGGTTATTTTTCCTTCGATTGGAACAAATCTTGGATTAATCACTAATAATACTTTCAATGGCTTTACTGATAATGTAAACATTGTTGCAAAAGCACTTCTTATTCCCGCATTGTTCTTTATTACAAGCGCCTTATTTGAATCCAAAGTAAAAAGAATAGTTTCTATAGGTATCGCAGCTGGTACTGTTACGTTACTGTTCTTAACAGCAGAACGAGGAGCATTTCTCAGTCTTCTTCTTGGTTCTCTATTTGTGTGGAGTATTGTTGTATTCAATCAGTTTACATGGAAGAAATTTTTCAAAATCACAATGATTATGATTAGTATCTTCGTACTCGGCTTCCTTATAACCCCTCATATGGGAAAGAAAATTATCCTTAATCGAGTTCTTCGATTAGAAGGGGATCAATTGAGTCGAGGGGCGCTATTAGAAAAATCTCTTGTTGATATCGTTACGCATGATGATCCTATACCTCTTCCACCAGGAGAAGCAAAAAGTCACCATAATACAGAGCCTCGATTTCAAATCTGGGATCACTATGTACGTGAAGGAATTCGTCATCCGTTAGGGCTGGGACCTAATACACACATGGATGCTCAGGTTCCATATAGTAATCGAATCTTCATCAATCCCGGACCACATAACACCTATCTACAAGTATGGCTCTGGGGAGGAATTATTGGCTTATTGAGTTTCATCTATCTTATCCATGCAGCATTTCAAGTACAGATTAAAAGTATAGGGAAATATGCTACAGCACTTTTGGGAATTCTTATCACCACCTCTATTTCTATTTTCTTCAATGATAGTTTGTCATTTTATGGCTTTTGGGCAATACTAGCGATATCACTGCAATCATGGAACAAAAACTAGTTAGTATTATTTTACCAACCTATAATGGTGCATCTCGCATTGCAGCTGCAATCGATAGTGTTCGTGCTCAGACATATCTTGCATGGGAATTACTTATCGTGAGTGACGGTTCTGCAGACAGCACTGCATCGATTGTGGAGCAGTATAGAAAGATTGATTCTCGTATTATATATATTGAAAATGAAACTAATGTAGGAATACAAAAAACCCTTAATATAGGCCTTGTACGTGCCAAGGGAAGTTATATTGCAAGAATTGATGATGATGATGTCTGGAGTGATGAAACAAAGTTGGCACAACAAATTTCTTTTCTTGAATTACACCCTGCTCATGTTCTTGTAGGTACTGGAGCTATTGTTGTTGATGAGCAGGGCAAAGAAATATTACGATACCTGCTTCCTGAAGATGATCTTGATATACGAAATATGATGTTGCAAAAGAACTGTTTTGTACACGCATCAGTAGTGTTTCGAAAGCATACCGCAATGCAATGTGGAGGGTATAGTGAGGCACAAGCAGAGCGTCATATTGAAGATTATAGTTTATGGCTTGAACTTGGCATACAGGGAAATATGGCTAATCTTAGACTATATGGAGTAACCCTTACAGAGCGTGCAGAGAGTCTTTCTTCAAAGAATCGTATTATTCAAGCACAGCGAATGGTATCTAAAGTACTACAATATAGAAAAAAATACCCCCAATTCCTTAAAGGGTATTTTATAAGTACTGCTCGATTTATATACTTTTCACTCTATCAACATATTCCATTTCGAACCACTATTACTCGTACCGTAAAGAGAATATATAAAAATAATTAACACCCAAGCATTTCACGTACTTTATCGAAGAATGTGATGGGAAGGCCCATCTTTCGTTTAAATTCAGCAACGGTTATCAGATGCAAGATGTCTTTTTTGTGTTTTTTAAAGTATGGATAGGTATAGGCACTATCAATGCTTTCTGAAGGGATATACAGTTCTTGAGAACCTTTCTGAATAATAGCGCATCCCTCATCTGCATTGATGGTGTAAATGACAATATCAGAACGTTCTATGCGTAGTTTAAGAATAGCTTTCCATACGTCTCCGTGCCATACGCTTGAAGCTCGAATAGGACGTTGAGTGATTTCACGAACAGGATTACAATCATGCACCACAATCGTACCCCCTTCATTGAGGAATCTTAATGCGTTTACGATATCTCTATGTGCTTGATCAAAGATATGTAATCCATCAACAAATACTATGTCATAGGTATTTGTATTTTGAGCAAAGAAATCGTCAGAAGTCATTCGATAGGTAGTATCAACATTTGGATCAACGCCATGCTTTACATCAACCATAATACTTTCGTGGCTATATCCAGGCTGTGCAGGAGTATTTACTCCAATTTCTAGATATGTTTTGTACCCATTCTTTTTAATAAGTGTGTTGATTATTTCTATTCTATTCATTTTAATAACTCTTTATATTTCTCTCTGTGCTCTAAGATATATGCTGGTAATTTACTCTCATCGATCCAAAATCTAAGTCTTCTTCCTCGAACATCTCTATTTTCTGATATTCGCTTCTCTATATTTGTTTTAATAGTATCATTGTTTATCTCTTGATGACTATAGGATTCAATCTTCTTTTTTACCCGTTGTGCTCCTCCTTGAAAACTAAAATGCCATCCTCCGTTTTTTATAACCGTATAGTTATTTTTATGATGTGTTCGGAGATGGTTCAAACAAGCATTTTTAATGTTCTTATATTTAGTAGCAATTGTTCCGGTCCATCCGAGCCAATCTTCATTTGATCGATTATTAAGGTAATAAATATAGGGATCGAGTTTGTACTTGTAGAGGTCATCCTTTGAATAATCAATCAAGACTTCAGGGTTCCAAATTTCATCAAGATCGGAGACATAACAAAAATCATCATCAGATAACCCGAGTCGTTGTAATGCGACTTTTACATATTCTTTTTCATAAAAATCTCGTAAGAAACTTTCTTCTCCCGGTTTAATATTATCTGTAGAAAGTGCTTCAGCAAGAATCATGCGCTCATGTTCAGGTGTTTCAGGATGTAAAAGACGTTCTCGAGCTTCAGCAAAGCTTTGTATAGGATGCTCAATGACAACATGGTGAATCTTATGCTCAAATTTGGCAAAGAGATTTTTATGCTTTTCATAAAACAATTCTTTAGGTATACCAGAGTGGGTAAGGGGAGATTCAACAAGTACAAAGTAATCGACGAAATCATTGAGAACATTAAGACGAATTTCAAGGGTTTCAAGCTCATTAAAGAAATTGAAAGCATCATAAATCTTTATTCCTTTCCGATACGTTGTAAGTTCTGTTTTAGAGAGCCACGTTTTTTGACGTTGTTTTTCTTTATAGAGATCAATTGGTTGTCGAAGAAGGGTAATAGTATTCTTCGTGGTATTAATAAGAGATTTTACTACATTCTTTAGTCCTAGTGGCATGCTCTCTTTTAATCTTGTTTTAAAATTCTTATGAGGCAATGCAAAACTTTCATCAAGCAACACCAATGCTTCCGGATTCAATTCAAAGTTACTTGTCCATAGGGTGTACATTGCACGTTCAATCAAATGAGTTTCTCCAGGCTCTTGGCAATGTGCCATAAACAATCGAAGGTTCTGGTAGACAACTTTTGGAAGCTTTAAAATGTTTGCCCTTGGCACTACATAATCACCCCCAGGAGCAAATCGAGTAAAGAGGGGAATTATAGGATCTTTGTACATGTACTTGAGAAAATCATTGTATTTTTTAAAATACTTTGTTTTCCAGTGTTTTAGATACCAACTATTATTGATTTCACAGTAACCACCTTCAGGAGAAAAGAAGGAAATAGGAAATCGAGGGTCATGCATTTTCCAATCCTCCATTGGTGTAAAGTAGGCATTATTCATTACTCGTTCAAAATACTCTCGTCGTACATGTCGAGGAAAACTCCATCCTTTTGCAAATATAGTACATTCAGGAAGGTTATCGTAATGATCAATAATGAATGTAAAAAAGTCATAGGAGTTATATCCTACATTTGGACTTTTGCGGACCTTGCTCACATCAATCGTCTCAGGGAGTATTGCATTCTCACTTCGATCATAGATAAGATAGTTATTAGTGTATTCAGGTACCCATCGAAGATCATTATTATAATTTGAAATTACTAAAAAATTACTATGAATTTTTGGGGTAGGGTAATACTCAGGGTGGTTTGCAATATAGGAAGCGTGCTCTGCAAGGCAAGTATCGTAATCAGTTACTATACCTTCTCGATCGAGATAATGCCATCCTTTTGTAATATTATATCCAAGACTCCAGTATCCATCAGATATGTTATGTCGAGCCCAATACTTTGGCGCGAGACAATACTTTAGATTTTCATTAAGCCATGCAGGAAACCATGCAAAACTTGAATTTGAAAGAATTAAGTAGTGAGCATTTTTAATAACAACATAATCTTTTGCAATACTAAAATGAAATACTCCAAAATCAGGGAAAAACTTTTTAGCTGAAAGGACGTCATCGGTAATAACAATAAATCTAAAATTCGGATTTATGGTACGCATGTGCGCTACTGCATTATCCCAATATGTTTGTGTAAGATAAAAATCACTATGTCGAGTGTATTCACCACCTCGAAAATTAATAACGCAGGTATTGTCATCTGCATAGTCATAACATTCATACTTTGGCTTTACAGCAAGCCAGGTTCTAATCTCATCTTTTCGATGGATCATATACTTTTCATCCTGCATTAACCCATCAATTTTGGTGTTATCAAGAACCTGTACTAAATCTTTATCATAGAGTCGAATATCTGAATTATGCACTGGGTGCATAATTTTTCGTTCCACATAGTAATTTCTAATACCATTAGGAAGTTTTCGAGGAGGACCTCCTTCAGGACCCTTTCCTCCATGTACTTTTTCTCCAAAATCAAGATTCAAAAAATCTGCCCCCTTAAAACGTTCAGGATGGTGAATACCGAATGTATATCCTTTATCTTTTGCAATAACGCGAGTGGTTACATAGCATGCAAGCTGATTTCCAAGACCTTGCCCTTTGTATAATTCAGTAACGATCATAGGGATTATTTCCAGAATGAGTAGATATCTTTCTCTACTTCATATTCCATTCGTTTAATTTCGCGTGTTGGTTGTGTCATTGCCCATGCAAACATTTCTCGAATCGTTGTTTCAATATTTGTATCATCTTTAAATTGCAAATGAGCTTTTGCTTTATCATGGTTGCAATATGCGTCCTTTACTTCATTTCTTGCTTCAACATGTTTTATTTCAGGGGTATACCCTAATTCAGTTCCAATTGTTTTTATTAATGCAGCTACATCATTTAATTTAAATTCATGATCTGCTCCAATATTAAATGTTTCGCATGAGGCAATCATCATTAGTTTTTCAAATGGTTCCATATAGAACTTGATATCAGAAAATGCTCGAGTTTGTTCTCCATCACCATAAATAAGCATCGGCTCTCCAGCGAGCACATTTCGAATCCAGATTCCAATTACATTGCGATATTTATCCCAAATGTTTTGTTTAATACCAATTACGTTATGAGGTCGAATAATTGTATATTCAAGTCCGAACTGCTCATGTGCTTGTGCTAAGTCCATTTCAACTGCATATTTTGCAATCCCATAAGGGTCAGCAGGATTGGGAAGTTGCTCTTCTTTAAATGGAGGGACTCCATGACCATATACTGCCATTGAAGAGGTGAATATGATTTTTTGAACATCATGCTTGATGCAGTTATTAATGACATTCACAGAACAAATAAGATTATTTGTATAATTAAAATTACGTATAAAAGGAGATAGTCCTTCAGCTGCATAGGCAGCAAAGTGATATACATACTCAGGTTTTGTTGTTGCAAAGATAGTTTCAAGAGCTTGTGCATCTAGAAGATCTACTGCATGGAAAGATCCTTGCGTAATAAGGCGAGGGTCAACAAATGCCTCGTACCCTCCCGAAAGATTATCAATACCAATTACCTCATATCCTCGGTCAAGAAGATAGGTAGAAAAATGAGAACCCAGAAGTCCAGCAACGCCTGTAATTAATACTTTTTTCATATATTGCTAACGAATGAGGTGTTTTATAAAACCAACCACCCTATAATACCAGAAAGAGAGGCCATGTTCATACTTCTGTAGTACGTAGGCATATTCTCGTTTTTTGACTATATTCGTAGCACTGGTATTAGTTATTTGATGCGCTCCAACTCTATTTACAATCCCCACCAAGGGAACAATCACTGGAGCACCAAACGCATCATGGCAACGCTTGTAATACTCGCAATCCATAAGCCAAATGAGGTTCTCATCGAATAATAAGGGCTCAGTATTTTTTATCGTAAGGACAGAAGGGGAACTAATCGTATTACTTCCAAGATGAATGTGATTGTTGTATCGAGGATAAAAATCTCTAAAGAAATGTACTCCATCAGTTGTATGAGTACATGCCGTTACAAGCCATGAATCTTTTGTAAGATCAAAGTGCTGCACAATTTCCTGGAGAGCAGTAGGGCTATATAAGAAATCATCTTGAAATAGAATTTTAATTAATGCTCCATCTGCATACTTAATCGCATTATTTATATTTGCGGATGAATTCCCCCGGTTATATTCATTGCGATAATAGTGAATAGAAAGCGTAGAAGCATATTCTGTACAAAGATCCTCAATATCATTGGTAACTGAATGATCAGAAATAATGACATTAAAATCTGTATGTGTTTGTATCGCAAGCATATCAAAATTCTTTCGAAGGAATTCTTTTCCTAAACCTTTCATTTCATAGGTGGGGATGCAAACACTAATGGTGGTCATGATCGAGATGTAATAAGGGTGATAAATTGTTCGAGTGCAGGTTCCCGTAGGACACGAAGAGATACTATATACGTACATGCTGCAATGGCGATCAAGAGCACTACATGAACTCCTAGTAATCCAAATATGTACACAATTGCAGTCATAATAATGCTTGCGAGTATAACTTTCCCTAACTTCGGAATAACGGTAAAGGAAAGGTATTGCTTTAGAAGTCGCCAGTTAATGATCGTGATTAATAGCTGTGATGTCACTGTTGAGATTGAAGCTCCTACCGCTCCATATCGAGGAATAAGGTAGATGTTGAAAAGAATATTAACCACAAGACCAACAACTGCGGTGGTGATAAAACGCTTTTGGAGATTTTTTGCAAAGATCGCATTATTTAAAATAATTGTTGGAAAGTCTGCCAAGATAGCAATCATGAGAATAGCTAATACAATACCTCCTCCAAGAAATGCTGACCCAAAGAGGAATACCATTAATTGCTGACTGAGTAAGAATCCTCCGAGTGTAATGGGGATACCGATTGCTAATACAATTGTCATTGTTTTTTCAAAAATGCGAGTTAATGTCTCATTATCTGATTCAGATTTCGACATGATAGGGAATAGTGAAATACCAATGAATATTGGAATGATTGCGAGGAACTGAATAATACGTTGTCCTGCAGCATATAACCCAACTTCTGTCGTTGAAGTAATTTGACCCAGCATGATGCTGTCAATTGTCACCATTGCGGTAGAGAAGATAGTAATCGCAATAAAGGGCCATGAAAAATTAACAATTGTTTTTATTTTAGATAGAGAGAATGTCCATTGAACATGTTTGAATTCAGAAGAAACAGCCCAGATGGTTACAATACTCGCAACAATACTTCCTGTAGCATAAGCAATCGCAAGAGATAACGGAGTTGGGTGTACAAGAAAAAGTACAACACCAAGAGTAGTAATAACTCCATTCATCAGGATTTTAATAAATGCTTCTCGCTCCATCTTCTCAAGCGCTCGATTCACTGAGAGTGCAAACTCTCGGAAAGAGTCTGAGAAATTAAGAAGTGCAATTGCAAGCACAATATGCAAGCTTAATTCAACTGATCCAAAATACGGAATAACGAGTATAGAGATAATAAAAGATAGAACCAGAAGTCCAAGTTTTAAGAATAGTGCAGCAGAAAGATATGTATATTTATCTTCACCACCTTTTGCAAGCTGTCTCGTTATAAACGTATTAATCCCAATATCAGCAAATATATAGAACAAAGATACAAAGGCTAAGGCATAGGAAAATACTCCCCATCCTTCAGTTCCTAGTAATCGGGTTGCAAATACAACAACCCCAAACTTAAGTATTCTTCCGAGCATCTCGCCAAAAAAAAGCCAGAATGTATTTTTTACGATTGTTTGTCTCGCAGAAGTATTTTTAAACAGGAATTGGCGTAATCGCTTCATAGTTTAGTGAGTAAATATAATTTGTATAGTCTTAATGAGAATACCAAGATCAAGCAATGGATTCTTATTTTTTAAATAATAGAGATCATATTCGAGTTTCTCATATGAATCATCAACAGAGCTTGCGTATCGGAATTTAATTTGTGCCCAACCGGTAAAGCCTGGTCGAATGGTATGACGAAGGAAGTAGTAAGGAATTACGGCTTCAAGTTCTTGTACAAATTCAGGTCGCTCTGGGCGAGGACCAATTAGTGCCATATCACCACGAAGCACATTTATCATCTGAGGAATTTCATCGATATGACTTTTGCGTAAGAACATGCCGATACGAGTAATTCGAGGATCACGCTTTGTAGCCCATTGTGCACCATTTGTTTCTGATGCAGTAATCATCGTACGGAGTTTATAGAACGAGAACACCTTTCCATTTTTTCCAACTCGTTTCTGAGTATAAAAGACAGGTCCACGATCTTGCAGATAAATAAGCAGCATGGCGATTAAAAGAAATGGAGAAAGAACAATGAGAACAATACCGCTACATACAATCTCAATAATACGTTCTAAAAATGTATAACTTAATTCTTTTCGTTTTGTAAGAATACTTACCGCCTTCTCCTCAGTCATAAGTGTGAGTGGCACTTTCGCGAATAATTCCTCATATGCTTGAGAGAGTGAAAGTACTTCACAGCCTGTTGCATGAGAAATCGCTAGAAGGGAATCAATAGGAATATTATGGGCAACTAAGATATTAATTGAAGGAAGTTTATGTGCTGCATCATAGGTTGGATGTACATATACAATCTGCCCGAGATGGGGATGGGTTTGTATTGCAGTACGTAATGTTTCAACTTCAGGACCTTGTCCAATAACCGCAATTGTTTGTTTATATCGTGAAGAGAGAAGGATGTAAAATAATCGTCTCCAGAGAATAAGAAAGATACAACTTACCACTGCAACAATGGCCAGATTTGTTTTAGGAGTAACACCTTCGGTAGGGAATAAATAAAATACAAGAACACTCACCAAGCTACTTGTTCCAATACCAAGTGCGAGCAATCCAATATTTCTTGGATTCGGATTCACTCTTCGTAGGTTATACAGATCAAAGATATATAAAATGATGAACCAGATAATAAAAAGTCCGCCAAAGAGCTTTAATTGTTTCCATCCGTAGTCTGTATAAAGTGTGTACCCAAAGCGAATAAGGGCCATAACAAAAAAAGCAGCAAAGAGAGCCACAATATCCCCGAGTAATAGGACTGCTTTTCGTTTTTGTAACATGGGAAAATTATATAATATTTTTTGATTTTGTAAATTAGACGAAAGATTTTTGAGGAGTACACTTATGGGGTATGGAACAAAATACGAATAACCAAAACAATAATCAGTCAAACCAACCAATGGATCCAAATAACCGAAAAGTAGTAACTATTGCAGGAGTTATTCTTGTTGTTGTAGTGCTCGGAGCACTGCTTGCAAGCGGACGATTGGGGGGTAGTAAGCCAGCAAATGAAGAAGTAGTAAAGGAAGAAACAACAGTTCCAGAAGGATGTGATCCAGGTAACCTATTTAGTACTGTTACCGGTGAACCATGTCCTGATGCAAAAGCTGTAGGAAAGGGAGATAACGAAGGAGCACTCAGTACTTCTCTTGGAGGATATGATGAAATGCTTAAGGAATATACAGGACGAATCGTTCTCCTTGATGCATCAGGTAAGGAATGTGTACCAACACTTAGTACACAAAGTTATCCAAAGGGAACTCGTATCCTTCTCGCAAACCATTCAATGGTTGCTCTAGGAGTTAAGTTCCAAGACAAGAGCGTTCGATTGAGTCCATATCACTACGCTACAAGTCTTCTTAATACTGAAGGACAGTTCAATATTAGTTGTAATGGCGACGATGTTGCAACAATTACAGTAACTGCACCAGAAGCTGCTAACTAACGTCACTCTCAAAAACACCCCGCTAAGGGGTGTTTTTGTTTTCTAGAGTGGTATACTTTATACATTATGCAAATACCACTTTTGGCACTCCTTATTATCACTATTATTCTTCAATTTGTAGGATTTCTTTGGTATGGAAAGTTATTTGGAAAAACCTGGGCAAGAATTTCAGGATTGCTACCAGCAAATCAAATGACCCCAGAAGATAATCGAGCGTTTCGAAAGAAAATGGGTCCAGTCTATTTTCTTAATTTTCTTCTTAGTCTTCTTACGGTAGCAACGCTCTGGCTCTTCGCTCGTTTTATGGGAGGCTCGCTTGTTCTTGCGTTCATCTTTTGGCTTGGATTTGTAATGCCAACTCTTGCAACGGTTGCAATGTTTAGTGGAAAGCCTCGAAAAATTGCAGTACAGATGTTTGCAGTTACCGCAGGCTACCAACTCATCTCATTTCTTGTGGCTGGATTCTTTCTTGCACTATGGGCATAAAACGGCCTGATCCTCTCTGGTTTAAGGCAAAACGATTTGGATACGGATGGTATCCCGCAACATGGCAGGGAAAGCTTATTGTCCTCGGGTATATTATTGCCTTATTAGCAATCGTGACGCTTTTCCCTGAGAATATCTGGGTGCTCGGAATAACGGTGGTTGTGCTAACAGTGGCCTTACTCTATATCTCTTATAAGACAGGGGAAAAGCCAAAATGGCGTTGGGGGAAGCGCGATTGACGGATAGAACTTCCTTATATATAGTGTGAGCGTGTAGATCAAAGACAGCAGGCATTTATAAGCCCTGCCGAGGTCGAAACTCTATTTTTTCTACACCCGCTTTAAAAAGCGGTATTTATTGTTCAGTCAAAATCTATGGCAATTTCAAAACAGAAAAAGCAATCAATTGTTGCTTCGTTTGAAAGTATGCTCCAAGATGCGCAGTCAGTTGTTTTTGTTCAATTCAACAAATTAACTGTTTCAAGCGTAAACGCACTCCGCCGCAAGCTTCGTGCTGAAGGTGTGGGGTATAAAGTTGGAAAGAAGACACTTCTGAAGCGTGTCCTTACACAAAAGGGATACACTGGGGAACTTCCTCCACTTGAAGGCGAAATCGCTATTGCGTATGGAACTGATCTCCTTGCTCCTGCTCGAGAAGTCTTTGACTTCCAGAAGGGAAATAAGGACTCTGTTGCAATCGTTGGAGGTATATTTGACGGCAGTTACAAGACGAAAGAAGAGATGGTGGCAATTGCAACAATCCCTGGAATGCAAACACTCCGTGGTATGTTCGTTAATATCATCAATTCACCAATCCAACGCTTCGCTATTGTGTTGAGTGAGGTAGCTAAGAAAACTTTTTCTTAG
>JAJDFE020000654.1:0-20958 GCA_021527465.2 Geoglossum glabrum | reverse complement strand
AGGTTGGATAGGATAGGATGCAGAACAGCGTTGCTCTTACAATGTCTATCGTCATCCCTTCATTTCCACATCCACGGGCTAGTCAGAGAGAGCATTCTACTCGGAGAACAAGTATTCCGGGGGGGCAACTACCTGGCTCAAACAAGAAAGCCGATATATTCCGAGCATGGTCCCTTCTCGCGGCCGTCTACCTTCCCCGCTCTCGCAATTTCGGGATGGAAGAAGAGCTGGAGTTTACTAATAACTTATCCGCCTTCCTTGCGGAGACTTGCCGAATTAACTTGCCTTTCTCTCTATCCCGGTACTTGGACGCGATGTACTGTGCCTGCCGGGTATGTACGGGTAAGGTACTGGGCGTGGATGTATAGGTAGGTGATATTGGTATATGCACGCACCATGACCCCCCCGACCTTGAAAAACCGCAGAGCAGAACCGGGAAAACTCACTCCATCTTCCCCGGCTTGCTATGGCTCATCATCCATCATCCATCATCCATCGCCCATCACCCATCACCCCTCGACCATCACCCCTCGACCATCACCCATCACCCATCACTCTCATCCTTCATTTCGCCCTCGCGGGTGCAGGCAGGCGTCCACATGCCCAATCTCCATGCAAGAGCCTGCACCAAAAAGACCCAAATCAAGAAGGCCAACCAGCAACACGACGGCAAAGCCGCAATCAAAGCCGCAACCCCGTCTGAAACACTCACCAGCCATCTCCGTCTCCATGCCACACAGCAACGCAACACCACATCCCCCATCCCCACTACCCCACGCACCATCCATCATCTACGCCGCATGCACGCAGGCACGCACAGCAACAACTACAACTACAACAACAATAACACCACTAGACCCGGATTCACCGCACCCGCACCACATGACTGATATTCCAAACCAAACCAAACCGAAACTCACCCCCCCCTCCCCAAACGAAAAAAACACCTCAATCCATTACCCCATCATCGCCATCACCATCGAACATCTGACCCCATCCCAAACAAGACACAACGCCCCTCCCTCTCTCCCTCAGGAACAGAACAGGAAACCCAAAGAACCCCAGGAGAAAGAAAAAAACAACTCACGCGCCCAATCCTGCAAAACGAAACCCACCTCCACCTCCGCGAAACCTCCTCCCCCCCTCCCAAAAAAAAAAACGTGGACTCCACGTTCCCTCCCCGGTAAAATCCAAGCATCCAAGCATCCAAGCATCATCCTCCTCCCCAACCAAGAAAAAAAAACTAAAACTAAAACCAACCATAACCCCCCCGCCCCCAATATCGTCAGTGTTGATCACTCTCCGCATAGCGCAAGGCAAATGAATACCCGCGCGCCTCATCCTCGCATAACGCCCACACACACAGACACACAATCGATCAACTGATTGATTCACAAACTGTGCTAGAGAGAGCGAGAGAGAGAGAGAGAGGATGATATCACATTACATTTTCTAGCGCCTTTGCATTCCTTCCTTCCTTCCTTCCTTCCTTCGTTCGGTCTTATCTGCTTCTACACTACCGCTGTCACACCATCACACCTTCAGTCCATATCTACCATATCGACAGATCAATCAACCACCACACTGACAAATCGATAAACCACCGCACTGACAAATCAACCAACCACTATATCGACGGATAAACCCACCCCCCACCCCCCAACCCCAACCCCGCCATTACTGTATTACCAACGCATACATATACATACATACATACACCCAAGGAGAGGAAATAAATGAATGAATGAATGAATGAATGAATAAAAAAAGTGGGCCTTTAATGATAATGATAACGGAAGAGGTACATACAGACATACAGGGGAGAGAGGGAGGGGGGGGCGGTTTAAAGCAGGGCAGGGTATGGCTCTCGCTCTAGATTTTTTATTTTATTTCGTTTTCTTTAGGTGTGTGTGTGTGTGCTATTATTATATTATTATACTATGGTGGTGTGTGGATTGTGAGAGAGTGTGTGTGAGAGAGCGTGTGAGAGAAAGAGGTTTTTTGTTTTTCGCTCGAAAGGAAAATGATTGTAGAAGGAGAAAGAATTAACCCTCTTTAATTGATTTTTTTAGAAAAAAAAAATAGGCGCCCATGTTCGTAAAAACATCATAATTCTCCCACCACCTCTCCCCCAGGCGCCGGCGGTAACTTCCCCCCCTTCCCAAAATACTCGCCAACCGCCAACCCATCCGGCCCTAGGAGGGGAAACAAAAAGGAAAAGCCCAAAATATACACTTGTGTGTTTTATATAATTTCCACCCAAGAAATGGCTCCCTAACGAGCCATTTGGTGCGAGGCCGGCAATAAGACGTTCAGAGATAAGAAAAGAGGGAGGGAGGGGGGGTGAAATAGTAATCGATCTAACCCTTCCTGCCATTTTGCTGAAAAACGACAGAAAATGACATTTGAAAGAAAAATCCAAAGTTTTTCTCCGCTGGCGTTTCTCGTTCGTTTTTCCCGTGAAAGGAAAAAAAAAAAGAGTACAGACCGGAAAGGTGTTTAAAAAAAAAGAGAGAATAAAACAAGATCTAAAGAATGGTATGATGAGGATGTGAGAGAGAGATAACACCGAGAAGAACGCCGTTGGGATATGCCGCCCGCCATAAGGATAATATTATGTAGTAGTTAGTTTTGTGAGATGAGAGAGAGAGAAAATGCCTGAAAAAACCTAGAGAGAACAGGGTATTAAGGAAATATGCCAAGTTTAGAGGACCATTGAAGGCTCGTGCGAGTCTCACTACCTGCTTTCCTGACTTGCCAGCCTCAAGCTGCTTCTGCCTCTCTGCGAGGGACCAGACCAGGATGCGACAAGGCCCTTTTGGAGATCCGTAGAATTATATCAGTAGGAAATCCCAGCCTTTCAGTCGCATCACGTCCCGCCAGTGGACGTTCTGTCCTTGCTCTTCGGACTGGTTCCACACTTCCTGAAGTAGTCGAACCATACGGCCGAAGCTCCCAAACTCTGCATGCTCGCCTAGTCTCTCGATTCGGTTTCGGAAAGAGTGGCGGAACGCTGATCCGGGGACGGAGTTGGCCCCGGCAATGAGAAGAGGCCACACAAGCGATCGATCGAACCCCTCCGGTCCAGCTGGAATGTAGTCCAAGCACCCCGCCAACTTGTTGACGAGGTCGACGATGCTTGGTGTAGACCGATCGAAGCCGGGAACGAGGCTGCAGAGGTAGATGCGGGCAGCTAACCGGAATGCTGCAGTCATATTCTTTGCAAGTTGTCGCGGGCGGACAGTCCCGTTGCTACAGAATGGAGTGGCGATGGAATTTGGACCAGGCTCTGTAAGGTCGATCTGTTGCGCCAGCGCATGGATGTGATCGCAGAGCTGAATGTCGTCCATCCCTTCTAGTTTTAATGCCTCAAGACAAGCGATCTCGGAGATGAGATACATCACTCGGTCGTCGCATCCCATAAGCTCGCAGAGCCCGGAGTTGGAGGAGCCGAGGTGCTTTTCCCGATATGTATCTGCAAATTGTGGCGCACGACCTAACATCGTTGCGCCCAAAATGTCGATCCATGCGGTGAGAGTCATGTTAAATGGTGGTTGTACGCGTGTCGAGTTGCTAACGTCCATAAGTGCGTTAGGTAGATCGAGTTTGTAGACGAGACTCGAGGCAGCCTGGAAGTGCTGGTGCCACGGGATGTCTGGCAGGCAGTCGTCGGGGCGGCCAACGGAGCACTGGAAGAATATCATGCCTAGAGTCGCCTCCAATATTTGTAGGTGATCGGTATCGCGGTTGAGTGCCTCACAAAGCTCCGAAATCGTTGCATACCGATGTCGCATGATGTCGTTGTCGATCTGCTCGCTCTGAAGCCCACGGGTAGCCTTGAGGTGGAGTGCAGATATGCTCAAGCAGCAGTGCAAGTAGCACTTGTTCGACTCCAAGGCAGGGAGGATGACTTCTGATCGCGCCGACCCATGCTGATTCACCTCGAGGACGGGGAAGATGAGACGTAGAACGTTGTCGATGAAATGGTCCAGCAACCGTCTGTCGCACTCCTCTACCTGTATCTCTGCATCGCGGGGGGTCGGTTGCCCGTGCGAAAAGTCAAAGAACCCAAAGTCCGCACACTCCTCGCCTCCACTTAACGATGCCCGGCCGTCGCAGATATCATCATGAACCCAGTTATCGTGGGGGAAGGTCGGTAGCGTCGAGTGTGGTGTTGGTGGTGGTGGTTGAAAAGTGCTGAATGTGGATATTGTCGAGTCTCGCCGCGTGGGAATGCCGTTGACAAACATCTGCTGCTCGGTTTTGACATCGACCTCGTATGGCGGAAACGATGCGAACGGTGGTGCGAAGTGCGACGGGTGGACCTGAAAGTTCATGTTGGTGGTTCCGTTGAAGTCGTAGTCCAACGAGAATTGCGAGTCAACCGATACCGATCGGTCGCGGTCCATAGTGTCTGAATAGGTATCGGATGTTGGCAGTGAATACGATAGCTCGGGAGGGGTGTCCGCACTCATTGGCGCCATCTGGGCTACCTTCTCCGTCAACTTGGTCCTCTTGATGATGGTCTTGATCATTTCCTTCTGTCGCTTGCGCTGGTCGTTGTTGCCCCACCAGACTGGTCTTTTGTACTCGCAACTAAGCCCAAGGTGCTTGCACGCTTTGCAAATTGGCTTTCCTTCATCGCACTTCTTTCTTCGCAGTCGACAGGTGAAGCATCCTAGAAATTAATCCATCGCGTTAGCCAGCCGCCCTGTCGTCTGTATTGTGGAGGAATTGCGTCGCGGGAACCACTAACCTGATCGCGACCGCCGGTGCATCTTTGTCGATGATTTGGCATTCGCTGCTGCTGCCGCCTTCTGGCCAACCATTGCTGCACTGGAGCTTTGTATCTGAGCGGGGAGTTGTGTGGACATTGACATTTGCGGGTGTTGTGAGTCCGTCGCGCGGTACTCTATCGGGTGGTAAACACGGGAAGCTATGGTCGCTGGCGACTTGTTAATAGTGGAGAGAAAGGCTGTGTCGGAGGTGAACCAAGGGGCGCGAGACCGAGTTGATATTAATTACTGAAGAATCAAAGCCCGACCAGCTGGCTAAGATATAATGTGAAGTGAGTGTTCAACGCGATCTGCCTTTGGAACTAATGGCTGTGGTGTTGGACATGAAGTCTTTATATCTCTGTGGGTTCTGCCAGCGGCGGGGATCCACTGCTGCTATTTTGGACGCATCTCCACCTCCACGACGCAGTAGGGGATGTGGACTGGCTATGATTGGCAGCAGGCCAGCCACCAAACCAATATTTCCAAAATGGGGTTATTAGTGTCGTTGGCCAAGTCAAGGAGGTTATTTTAGCTAGGCGCCTCATGCAACCCATGCCGTCGGCTTGCATCGATGCGCCAACCACACAACACCAACAAGGTTTCTAAAAACGCTTCGCTGCTTTGCTCGCTTTGCCGAAGAAAATCTCCCATCGCCCCCCCGTGTCTGTATGTACGGAGTAGTACTTCCTCCCAGGGCTTGTCCTCTCCCCACCCCCCTCCCACACTCCACACAGGGGTAGGCCCAGCATGCCTCCAGAGCGCCATCTCGACTTCCCTTGCGCTTGCGCATTCCGTTTCTCGTCAACGCAACGCCTCTGGCGGCGCGATTGCGGCTCACTCGCAGGAGGATTGTCGTAGGTGCATCATCATTGATCATTCCTCGCCTTCGGTTGTTGTAGACCATCCTTTCCCCCAGCTGACGCACAGGTTGGATCTCGTACTCGTACATGCTTCATTGGCCGCTGTGCACATTCGCGATGATGAGACTTGTCTATGGAAATGCCCTGGTGACCTCCGATACATGCCGAGGGTAGCCAATGCTCGGGGGATGATCTGGCCCCGATTTCAGGCCCGGCCCAGTAAACTCTTTACCAAGAAGGAAGGACTTGACCGACTTCCAAAAGCCAGTGGCTTGCCTTCATCCCAACATCAACGAACCACAGCTGGGAGATAGCCTGTCTGTGTGTGCAAGGCCCAAGTGCCGACCAGGGCCAGGGCCAGGATTATGGATGCGAGCTGCCGGCCCATGGTGGATGGAGAGACCTTCACTGCAGCAGAGGCGGACGGGAAGAGGCGCGTGGGTGGCCACGCTGATCGTTGGTTGGGCGGCGCGATGTGCGATGGATGTTAGAGCTTGCATGCCAGGAATCAGCTTGCGATGGTGCGAGTGGGCAACTGGCCATCGCGTAGTGTCCGTGCATGACGGTGTGTGTGCAGCAACCGGGATTGTGATTGCAGATGCGGGGACCCATGCAGCCGTGTTGAAAAGAAACAAAAAAGAGATACGGCGGGCTGCAAGCCCGGATAGGTGGGGAAAAGGCTGCTAATTTGCAACCTTTTAGCGCCCCGCTAATCCTTCCGAAATTAGCCCGCTTTCTGACCCCCGAACCTGCCAAAGTTAAATATGGTTAATTATGCTGCGATCTCGAGGGGGCAATCTCCACCACACCTGCCCCAGCAAATATCCCGTTTTAGGCAACCCCTCACCCAAGACCTCTAAATATACGTCTGGTCAATGCACACAGCACACCATGCCCATTTTGGGCGCGGGAAAGATGGCTAATTAATGACAACACTAAAACCTAATATTCCGGATGCGGATCACGCTCCGTCTCGTCGGTTATCTCCTTCTATCTGAGATTGGCCGAGACCCCATCCCCTCGATCGACAAGCTCACTGGGCGGGAAGCGCAATTAATCTCGATAAGCAAGAGGACCCGGGCTCGGAGCTCTGTTGGTGCCCTGCGCATGACCACGCCGTTGGCGATGGTAATTCGCAGGTCGCTCTCTCTGTCATCTTCGCAGTCGGAAGTGCACCGCGAGCCAGAGGACTGCGTTCCTGGCCCACTGCCCCGGCCCGGCTGGTCTGATGTTCGCGATGAGAGAACGGAGCACTGCGGGGTTAAACACTCGAGGCCAGAGTTAGTTTTCCCTCGTACAGCGTCGCACACGGGTTTTGGTGACGATTTCTCCACGCACGACATGTGCAGGTCGGGTAGGCACATCAGAGAGCAGGCGCGGGACGCAGACAATTCTCCCGGATTACGCGAGTCTATCTTGACGCTAATTCTCTTGACGAAAACTCGCCGAATCACCTGGCGACGAGACGACTTCACCTACGGAGTACAGTAGTAGCACACCGCGTCGGTGTGCCCAGTGTGCAAAACCCTCCACGTGCTGCGCGAACTTTTATTGATGTGATCGTATGCCAAAGACCGCAATGTGACAGCCGTGAAAAAGTGGGCCCCTACGTTCGACCCGTCGCAAATTCCGCTTTTTTGCTTTCTTTTTCACCCTTCTTGATCAGATCAATGGGTAGGTGTCAGGTCGCAATAGCCAGTAACGTTGGCCACAATGAGCTGAGGGAATGTGGTTGAGAGGGCGAAATTTGCGCGATCAGACGAGGTCGCCGTCTAATCCCAACACAATGCCAATTCGGTTCCAACTCGGTTCCAATCCAGCCTGCGTGTCTGGTGTCCAGTGTTGCAAATCCGTGGTTGGTGGTGTACTCGAAGCCTAGTACGCAGCAACAAGTCATGGCCGTGGCGGTGGGACCCCAGCCATCTACAGCCGGTTGGCTGGAGTAACTACCCCCGGAGTACCTCCGGGTGACCTGACCATGTCAGCGTCTCCTCCCGCACACCGACGCGACCAAGTGACCTCGTCGACGGTCTGCGGGTATGTACGGGCAAAGTACGTACATTGTACCTCGTACTCTCTACCACATACCACGTCGGTACATACATGCTGGCGGGGCAGGCCCAACCGCTGCGGAGCAGGTCCCAATCACCCCAAGTCGACTTGATAAGCCAATCTCCAATGTGCCACCGGCTAACCAACCACCTACCGCACGGCGGGCCGTGGTGCCCCAGCAGTCAGCGCAAACCTTCTGCCGTGCCCGCCAGCGGAATAGTGCGGGAAGACTGCGAGCCAGAACACCGGTTGAGACATTGCCCTCGAGCGCCGCACGTGTGCTGCAGAAATCTCCCCCATCCGGAGATATTAATATTCTGCAAATGCCGCTAATTGTCCACTCCGGGCCGTGTGGGTGGCATCGTAAGCTAATTGTAGCTAATTTGGGAGCCAACGCAGCCCGTGCATACGAATCCCACTCAACCCCGCCCCGCCCATTGGTACAATTCCACTTATGCACGTCGGTGCAACGCCAGGGTGCCCGGTTGCCCACTATCTACAACCGCCCGCTAGGGGACGATTCTGCACCGTGGTCACACAAGGCCGTCCAGACGCTCTCCCTCTCCTCCCCTCCGCGATGTTGCGATACTTAAGCTCTCCTAAGCGCCCGCGCCCCTCGACGCTCGTCCTCCCTCCTCCTTTCAGGACCTAACAGTTTTTTCCTCTTACCTGTACGCCGGTAAATGTCCCGGCTCTGAAACACATTTATATCAGACCCTCCCTAACGTTGTTGCTGAGCGGCCACGTTATTGTATCATGGTGTGTAGCCACAATTCGACCTTTTAGCTGCCCCTTATCTCGCATGCTACTGGTTGCTAAACGTACCCCACAACAGGCGTACACTCAATCTCCATCTACCTTCAACCCCTCTACTGCGTCGGGAATGTACGAAATGGCAAGCGGAGCTTCCTTCCCCGTCTGTCGGTCGCATGCACCGAGACCACTATCGGAGGCCACTGAAATATTTGACACGGACCTTGAGCTTAGTGAAGACGAAAGTGGCTCTCCACGCCATAGCATTGAATCCGTAGGTCGCCTAGTCTCGCGCTTGTGTAATGTGTTCTGTATGCTAAGACCGGCCCACAGCTTGGTAAGAGCGATTCAACCTCATCGTCTTTCGATGATCTACCTACGCCAGACTCGAATACCTTCAACGGCTTTGACTTCCAGTTGGAAGTTAAACCGGCCGTCCAGGGACCGAAAGGACCCCACCTCTTCCGCTCATCATCAATATCCTCTCAGAGATACGCCCACCGCCTGTCGTTTTCTGAATTGGTAGGCGGTTTCGCAATCGGCTCAGAAAACCGGCCAGGAGGTAATGTGCCGCAATACGATACGAGGGATGTACAAATTTGGTCACCCAGTCAAGTCGCTGGGTGGATGTATCAATTAGGATTTGAGGAGTCTACCGTTGAGAAGTTCAGAAGCCACGATATCTCAGGGGCTATCCTGGTGACCCTAAAGTTTGACGATTTGAAGGAATTGGATATCCCATCGTTCGGTAAACGCCATAGGTTGTGGACTGAAATCCGCGCCCTGCAAAGGAGTCCGCCATCCAGCCCAACCACGCCAGACGAGGAGTACCGATCCGGCAGTAAAAATTCAAGACACCACCGGCAGCTCGACTCCCCCTCAGACGAAGAAGCCTCCCCAACGAGGTCACGGCGTCCGCGGCGCCACCGCAGTCGCAGCAACCGGCGACATCGAAAGCATTTGGAAGATGCTACCATCACACCTCTTGAGTCAGTGTCCATCGTAGGAATCGAGCAACTACTGCCCAAGCCACACAAATGCTCAAAAGGAGAACGGTGCGCCAAGTACCGCAAACAACAGCGGCAATTAGCTATACTAGCCAAGGAACATCCAGTCAGCCCAGAAGGCGGTCGGATCTTCATCGCAGGGAATCCAGGCAATCCGGAAACTGCACAGAACCTCGCAATGCGCCCCACCTCTGACGCCGTTCCTTCAGTTGTCGACTCATCCATCTCTAATACTGTTCCTTCCCTCATTGCATCTTCCGACATTCTTGGTCCCGCACAGTTACCCCAATTTTCGTTACAAGAGGATCGCCTTCGTGTGATCCAGTCTCGAGATCCCCAGGAGAACGTCAAGCAATTCTTGAATTTCCAACACTTGCAGCCCCAACCCGAGTATTACCTAGCCGATGAGCCTGTAACACCTCCTCTTGAGCTATTCCCGGCTCTCCAGCCACCACCGACGACGCCTCCGGCACACGAACACCTTAAGCGTCTACCCAAGCTTCAGATACCCCAATCGCAACCCAGCTTCAACGCCTTCTCCCCTAATCGTACTACCACACCTTCCAATGTTGGTTACGTTTATAGGTTCGGAACACCCTGTTCCGAAATGGACGTGCCCGTCACAGCTATTCCCCTCGGCCCAATATCACGCGATCTATCGCAGTCGGCGCCTCCAGAAATGGGATTTCGGCGAGACGTAATCCCAAGGTCAACATCCGCAATTGGGTCACGGCGACCGAGCTTTGCGATGGCCAAAGTTGACGAGAACAGAGTCTGGCAGCCTTACGGGATCGCCTCTCCTATAGGTAATTACGATGACACAACACCTCGTGCCGGCAGTCCGAGCGAAGCCAACCACGCTGGATGGATGAAAAAGCGCAAGACGAAGATGTTGAGACATGAATGGCATGAGCACCACTTCAGGCTCACTGGAACCAAGCTCGCGATGCACAAGGACGAGAAAGCCACAGATGAGCTCGAGCACATTGACGTCGATGACTTTGCAGTAGCCTGCTCATCTGTTGCATCTAACACCAAGCTCGCAGCGGCGTTCAAGTCCATGAAACTGTCCGGCAAGAAGAAAGATGGCGATGAAACCGCCTTCTCCTTCCAGCTTATCCCAGCCGCAGACAAGAAAGGTGTTAAACACGTTGTTAACTCAAAGACGCACCACTTTGCCGTCAAGACGAGGGACCAGCGCATCGACTGGATGAGGGAACTCATGCTGGCGAAGGCGCTGAGGCAAAAGGAGGAGGGATACGAGATCAACGTTAACGGCAACATGATCTAGAGATGGGTCAACGTTTCAACAATAGCATACCTACCGCCTTCATGACTAGGGGTAAAAAAAATTTTTGCCATTCCGTCGAACTAGGCTTAGCATTGGATAGGTGTAATGTGCAGAGTTAAGCATTGCTGATCGTCATCGATTGGTTCCTTTTCCGAACTTAGTGTCGTTCCTTTGCTGTAGAAGCCCTCTTTTTTCAAAGGCTGGATTATTTTGGAGTGAAAATATTTTCTTTAACTCTCTTCCAAACAGGGAAAAAAAACTTACCCCGGAAAGAATTTGTTCCTTCGTTCGTTTATCCGTCTAGCTGTCTTGCCTTTTGAAACTTTGTTTCGTCCTTCGTTGCTGCTAGTTCTCCATAGGGGGTTAGTGTGTGTGAGCAGGACGCTGGTCCCAGACTGGCACTGAGACTGAGCAGTTGCGCGTTGTTATGGTGCGTATGTTCCGCTGTAAGAAACATAACTGACACGAGTAGATAGTTGATGATAGTATTAACGAAATGAAATGAAATTTGAAACAAAAAGAAAGAAATCGTCTCGTACGCACTATATGTGCCTACTTCATGTGTATGTCGATCCCTGTGGACCGCCCATAACAACCGCCGCAACTTTGCCGGAGAGGATGGTAAATTGGGTTCGTGCCATCGGCTTCCCCAGTGATATTCGTGATGCCCACGATACTGGTGGTTGATTTGCGGATGGTTGACCTTCCCCGGTCCGTGGGTAGAGCGGTAGAACTCCTAGTGGATGAGGGAGTAATCTCATGGGCGTGTTCTACAGTGCTCCTATGAGCGACCGAGAGGTAACTTCATCGACAGCACTCCTCCCTGTAGGGGGTTAATCCTATTCCATAACGAGAGGCGAGAGAAAGCATCGCCAAAAAAAAGGGGGGGCGCTCACTGGTGAGTGGGGGTTGATCTTATTGCTAGATGCGTGTTGACCCCTTTATTAGCGCCCCTTATCGTATGGCGATCTATGGATGTTGCTACAAGCTGCCCATACAGGCTGCTAACCCACCCGAGCGGGGTGATCGAGAACGGTAGGTAAACTCTTCCAGGGCCGTGAGTCCAGGATAGCCTACTTCGAACCCGCGTACGGGCGACGTGAAAGGTGTAGTAGCTGCAGTGTGGATAATGCCAGGGCGGGAAGAGTCGAGCAGTGTGTCGGGGGGAAGTTCAGCGGAAAAGCTATGGGATTTGAAGACACACTCTCTAGTCCCTTAGGCCTAGCCTCCGCGACAGAGGTCCACCAAGTTGTGAAGGACCAAAAGATTTCTGCAGGAGGTCTAGGCTAAGACGGAATCTGGTCACGCAATCCTAGGTGGTGACCTTGGTGGAAAGTCGATGGACCCTTGAGGTGAACGGCTGATAGTCCTCCAAAAAAAAAGTGGGACAACCAGCCAAGAGAGTGCAAGAGGCTATCTAGAACCAGGGCGATGGCTCCATCGGTGAGTGCGCGTCACTCTACCCAGGGATAGGGTAGCAACCCCATCGGTGGGTGCGTGTTTTCTGCCTCTGGCGAACGAGCGGATTCAAATGAACACCATGAAAAAACTGCTATGATATCAGCATTGCAGGCTCTAATAGAGTGCACGTCGTTCAATCAAGCTAATAAACCATACCTCTTACTAACCTTCTGCAGCCAGTGGAGGTACGTTGTGTTGCAGAACATACTCGCAAGAGGAACAGGTTTTCACCCCAGCCTAGAGGATATAGTCTGAAGCTTTGACTACCGTAGTCCTCTCGGTTCGGGTCCTTGAGGGTTGTTTCGAACTTGATTCGCGAAGGGTCCGTGATGGATGAGTTGAAAGCCCAACGATGAGGGCTATCAGAAGGCCCCCCGGATTAAGAGTCTAGAACTGAGAGACCCTATGAGAGAACTCCAGGCCAAAGGGCTCTCCCACCGTACCCTACTCGGATCTTCGTCAAAACGGGGGACTGGGGTGCGTTATAGGCGTGATATGACGCAAACGGATGGAGGGAGTCCTCCAGTGTTTTAGGCGCTGTGCTTTACGTTCGCCGAAGGGCCGGCAAGTAATGGCTATGAGGGTTTTTAACGTGTTAGGTGTGCGTCGCGGTCGGGCGAAAGAGGAAATCGGGCGTTGCTGGTAAGCCTGAAGTCGGGGCTGTTGGTGAGGTTCTCGTGAGAACCGACCTTGGATCAAGGTAGGTAGAAACTTTCGTGGTTCCAACGCTCGTCGCTGTGGTCTACTACCTTTTGAAAATCCGACTGATTCTTGGACTGGTAGTCACCCAGGGGGTCCTGCCTGATCGTCGAGTTCTTCGGTGCTCTTTAACAACAACTTGACGTAAGGGGCATTGGTCGGATGCGTAAGTTTGTCCTTTTGCTATAGACGATAACTTTCAGCAGGCCACTTCTGTTATTGTTCCACAAACGGGGGTTCCATACACAGAAGCGGAGACGCAAAGTAAAAGCATCGGATACAGAAGGCTCAGTGAGTCTTGCCGTCTCGCTGCTGTGCGTTTGAAGTTGTCGTCCGTGATGATTGTTTACTCTTTTAATGTCGCACCTCGCCCTGCTGTGCTCCTCTAGTAATCATTCGGCCGGAGGGTCAGATGCAACGGAATGGGAAAACGCGGGGTCTGGTATCTTTGTAGAGGCAAGTGTACACCAGACCTCGAGCCACCGTGATCGTCTAATGTATGCAGATGCATATGGTTACCTCGCACGCCATAACTGTCGGCGAGCATCTTCCCTCCTGAGTGGTACACGTACTCAGGGAGAGCGAGGGCTTCCCTGCAAAGCCAAGGGTGGAGTTTATTTTCGCCATCAGTAGTAAATGCCCTGAAGAAGGAAATCCCGCATCCTTCGGTGCGGTGATTCACAATGCAGCGGGCTTGCAGCGTGTTACATCAGCCTCGAACTACGGGCCAGCCTGTCAATTAACTTTCTACCTAGGGTTCCGGTGCTGATAGGACGCCCTGCTGCGGTGACAGAGGTTCTGCCCTTTGGAAAATCACACTCAACGCAGATGCACCCGCAAAAATGGCGGTGGATAACATTTGACGGGCAATTGCCAACGAAAGCTGCTTTGCAACGAACGGTCCGCGTTATTGGATAAGCACAAAAGAAAAGAGGGCAACACACGCAAGATGTCAGAAAGGGAAGAAGTTACGGAATAAAGAATAAAATAATCAAATCAAATCAATTCCCCGGTATGCGGGCCACCCGTTATCGAAGCTAGCCGCCGCTCAAGGACAACGCACCACCAAAGAAATCCGTCCAAAGACCCACGCGAGCATTTCTAACTCTCGGTGTGTGTGTGATATGGAGACACTACTGGAGAAGGGCATGGGAAATCAAAGCCATTACGGGAATCCCGTGCCTACGTAGGAAGCCGGGCGGGATTTGGTGTTGATAAACAACAAACCCAGCCTGTAATTCTAGAGAAATTCAATAATCGCCTTGAACAAGGAATAAGAAAGGAAGACGCCGGGGGGGAGGGGGGAGGGAAGGTTGTACGACCTAATGACTTATCATTCTCATTTCGTTGCATGAACGGTGGGGTGTACCCTGTACCACAACCACAAAGCACAAACAGGAGGGCCAAGGTGGTGGTGGTTGAGACTCTAAAAAAGCCAAATTCCCAAAATAGGAATATTCTGCGCGAAGATTTAGTCACATTACACTGCAGGAGCAAAAAGACCCAAATTTAGCCATTTCCCCTCGATAAAAAAAAGAAAAAAAGTGGAGCCGCTCTTTGAGGCCACCAAAAGAAACCCACAAAAACGAGAAAGAAAGAAAAATAAAATAAATATTGACAAACAAAAAAAACAAAAAAAAAACAAAAACAGGCCCATTTTGAAACAAACGTTATTACGTAGAAGGAATCGTTATTACGTGGAAGGAATAACGGCAGGGAGAGAGAGATGAAGAGGAGATGAGATTTGACCGAGACAAGCCCACAAGCCCACCCACACATACACCCCCCCCCCCAAGGCAGAGCCCTCGCCTTTGCCCGGAGATTATATTTATTTATTAATAATTATCCCCTTTTTACGGAATAAGCCAATAAGAAGAAGAAGAAAAAATAAAAATAAACAAGATAAAAAAAAAATTTAAAATTAAAAAAATTAAAAATAAAACCTTTCCCTCTCACGCATTCCGTCCCATCTACAACTACACACACACACACACACACACACACAGCAGCAGCAGCAGCAACAACAAGACAATCGCGACATTCCTCCATACGGAAAAAATAAAAAAATAAAAAATAAAATTTCCGCACAGACCGAGCGCACCCCCCAAACTCCGAAAACCCAGAACCACACAACCGCCCGCCCGCCCCCCCTCCCTCGTCTCCCACCCAAAAACCCAAGGGAAAAAGAAAAAAAAAAAGAAAAGAAAAAAAACCCTAAATCCTCCCCCCCCCCACCCAACAGCAAAAACAACACACCGACAACGACAACGCCACCGCGCGGCGCGCCGGACGCCAAGGGCGCTTAGGAGAGTACGTGAGAGGGGGAGGTGAGAGGTAAGAGCAGCAAGGGGTGGCAGGGGGAGGTGGGGGGGGTTGCGTTGGTTTAGGCAGTGTTGGTTGGGTTTGGTTGGTTCGGTGGGAGGGAGAGAGAGAGAGAGAGAGGGAGGGAGGGAGGGAATTAAGAATAAAAATTAAAAAAAAATTAAAAAAAAATTAAAAAAAAAATTAAAATAAATAAATAAATAAAATAAAAGGTTTTTTTTATTTTTTTTATTTTATTTATTCTATTTATCCCCACCCCCACCCCACTCCACTCCTGAGAGAGAGAGAGAAGAGGAGAAGGGGGGAAAAGAGCCTGGTTCCGTTATTATCACTCCTGCTACTACTACCCACCACCTCTCTACACATACATACATGTACGTTGCGTTGCGTATCTGTTGTTAATGTTAGTGTTAATGTTGTTGTTGTTGTTGTTGTTGTTGTTATTGTTATTGCTGTTATACATGTACGTAACATACATGTTGTATGTAAGCTCTCTGTACTAATAATTCCTCCGCGCGACAACTTGTGTGTACGTGCATGCATACATACATACATACATACATGCGATTTTGTAGGATTCGCACGCCAACATTACTTGGAAAGTTACATTACGTTTTTGGTGGCATGTTAAAAGTTGTGCGTGAGTGTGATTGTTGGTTTTTGCTGGAATTCATTCTAATCCGAATTTTTTTTTCAAAGCGAAAAAAAAAAATTAAAAAAAATTAAAAAAAAAAAAACGCAAAATATCACCGTGTATAGAGTTGAACAGAGTTGAATGGATCAAGTCAGGTTTAGTGTTTTTTTTTTTTTTCTCTTCCTTCTTTTCTCCTACTTTTTCTTTCCCTTTCTCTGCTTTGAATTTATGCTAGTGCGTAGGTGATGGATTAGACTCTTGACCCCGACCCCGCTTCCTTCCTTCCTTCCTCCCCCACCCTTTCCTTTGGAGAGAAAGGGAGAGAGAGAGAGAGAGAGGAAGACTTTCCTTTACATTGTAGGGGGGGATCCTCGCTACATACTTGCTTCGGAGGAGCCGATAGCGAGCAAAAAAAAAAAAAAAAAAAAAAGCAAGGAGAAACCGATATCCCAGCCGGCATGTAGCGAGGTGGCACAGCAGCGTTAGAAAAGATGTGCCTGCGAATACCAATCCAATGGCACGCGCACCGTGGGGAGAAGTGAAATCTCCCAAAGCCCGAGTACCCAAGAAGCAGAAATGAAAAATATTTGTCGAAGAAGGGGGTGCGACAAAGGAGACCTGTATAGTGTTTCGAAGAAAGTTCACCAGCTGGCTGTAGAGAAAAGGGTAATCGGAGAATGCGTCCGGAAAATGGGTCACAGAAAAGTCATCTCCAGAAACAGATCGAGAAGGGGAAGAATGGAGGAAAAAAAAATATAGATTCCCAAAAAAAGAACTGGACTCCCTATGATAACCCGGTCGTAGGAATTCGTGTAAATGTTCATGACCGCCGCCCCTTGCTCTTTCCATCTCTGACCTACATACATAATTTAAACAAAGCTTGAGATATAAAAAGAGAGGAAGTAAAATAAACAAAAATTGCATACACACACGGACACATGGTAAGCTGACGACCCGCACTAGAGGGTACCCTGACCCGTCCAGCATGGAGATATTATAGGTCTCCTGTGGTATCGAACCGTTGAGGGGGTGTGTGGGCTCGGCCCAAAAAAAGGATTAATGATGTGGTCTGGAAACTGCGTGCTATATATATGGGGGAGGGGCGGCGTCATCGCGATGAGAGAAACTATTCGAGCCGTCTTCGTTTGCCCTTTGGTGCTGGGGCCAAGTTCATCCGTGGGCAGCTCCGTGTTGTGTATGTAACTGTCCTGGTTACGACCTGACGCACACAGACGCGCTCTCCGCCGCTGCGTGGGGTATCGGGAATTCTGACTCTGTTCTCGGGATCGAACTCCTGTGGCGACCGTAGACTGAATGGAGACTGCAGTATATGGGCACTCGTTGGCGAATTTATTGTGGAACAGGCGGGTGATGTTGGAAGTCGGAATTTTCGGCCCGCTGCCGCTAAAGGAAAGGTGTATGGCGTTGGGGGATATGCGGACGATGGAGATTGATGATTTTCGCAGTTACATGAGCAGGTGCTTGCCGTCGAGGGCTGGGAGGATGGGTTTGAAGTCGCCGATTGTTTGGATAGAGAGAGTCCACTAGGGCTCGACAGAGCCCTTAGAAAATCCGTGTAGGCTACCGGAGGGGTGATTGGGGTTTTAATCCCAATACCATCCTCAGTTTTGATGGTGACCGGCGTCCATGGCATGGGGCTCTTGCTGAGTTCCGATGGCAGTGACGCAGACTTCAGTGCCTTCGCGCTGAGGCCCTTGGTCTGCAGTTTCGCTGGCTTGGAAGGCATGGCTTGCACAAGGTTGATGGGCAGGTGGCCGTACTGCTGCTGTGATCAAAGAACGATTGACTAGACTGTGTACAGATCAGCCCAACAAGCTTGACAGTCGGGAGCAGCGAGGCAGAGAAGCAGAGGTGGGAAGGCACGAGGCAGTGGAGCGGATATTTATCCATCAGTTGGTGGGCGCGGGATGGCTTACCTTGCTATCCCTGTTACAGCCCAATTGTTTCCGTCAGCGCCGGCAGCTCTAAAATGTTTCTTTTGCCCTGGGCGCGTAGACGTGAATGCACGTCGCACCAACCGACTGAGCAGTACGGGTAAAAACAGCGACGGGGCAGGGTTGGGGACCGGTGGCGGCAGCGATGCAAGATGGGTGGGTGTGTCACCGTGTCGCCTGCGTGGGAGCTTCTAATTTTGCGGAGAAGCTTGGTGGGCGGTGTTTGCAGGCGATTGGTGATTGGCGCAGTGTTCCGTGGCTCGCTGCAGCGTCTGCGTCTGGGCTTGCTGATTCGCCGGGTCGAGAGGCGGAGGCGGGTATTTTTGGAAGCAGATATATTGCCCTACGCAAGGAGAGCGCCTTTGTGATGCTTGGTGGAGGAGGTGGTGGTGGTGGGCAGAGTGACTTTGGACGGGCGAAATCCGTCAGCCTATTCCCCGCCTGGCAGTGGGATCTGAAACGGCTGTGATGAAATCCAAAGATGGATTTAGATCCACACGCAGCCGGAGTCTGTGCAATCGGCGTGCAAGTTGGGGTGCAGCGTGACCCGTGCGGGGACGTCGTTGGTCGGGTTGGTCACGGTGGTCGCGGTGGATAGCTGTGTGTGGTGGTTGATGGCAGAGATGGCAGCGATGGCAGCGATGGTAGAGATGAGACGCACAATGTCGAGATGAGCTGAAGCGAATTCCACGCTTGCAAGAAGATGCCCCGGGTCGTCGATGCCTTCTTATCTTCTTCCTGTTGGCGGAGCAGTGCAACAGACCTGTCCTGCCCCGAGCAAGCAACAGAGAGCAGAGCTCCCTGAACAACCCCATCTCCATTTCCAACGCGCGGTAAATCCGACGTTGCTGGTTTGATTCGTATGATGTAAATAACAGAGGCATTGCGCGCGCCATCGTTCTTTCGGCGGGTATGCGAGTCACGGGCAGGCTGCTTGAGTTTGCCTTCGTTGGATGTTTTTGGCCCTCTCCCCTCTCTCCACTCCACTCCACTCCCCTCCACTCCCCTCCACTCCCCTCACTCCCCTCCGAGCTCGCCGGCGGGTAGGGCAGAGCGTGCAGAGCCAGCCAGCACCCACCTCTGCGTATCTGGTTCCGGGTACTTGACTGGCTGCAAAACGCATAAACACACTGTTCCATCTCCCAGCGCGCGCCTTGCTAACCCTCCGAACCCTCCTGGTCGCTTGCCCTTGAGCCCGATGGCGTTGCCTGCATGCCTTTCCTCCTCCACCTCCTCTACCTCCTTCTTTGTTGATGTCTCTACATTGTCGACGTTCTAAAATTAGACACTACACTGACTTGTTGCAATGATCACTCCCCCCCTCGCATCAGTGGTATATACGGAGCAGCATGGAGAATTGCCAGTCGCCGCGCGCGCTATATGAAACACTATTTATTCTTGTAGAAAAGAGGCCGTTTTTAGATTTCCCTTCGCTGGCTGTGGCGTAGGTTCCGCTGTGCACAATATTCCCGAGAACTATTTCAAGCTCGCTACAGACTATTGTCCCTTCATGCGCCGTTCTCTAGGAGAACCGCTTCTAAATATGTTTAAGGGCTTTGCTGCCCTGTGGCACTTTTATGGAGCGTCAATCCTGTGTTTTGTGGTGGCTATGTCAACATCTGCTAAGGGGGACCTTCGAAGCTTGTCCTGCCTGTCCTCTGCCTATCCTTATCCGCCTACAATTGTTCATTGTTATGGACTGGCGCCCAGGAGAAGTGGAAAGTCAATAGGAAGCTCTTTCTGGGCGGCTGGTACCGGATATAACCTTAACACGTATCGCGAAGAACCAGGCGTTGGTCAAGATCCCGGGTGATTCCCGCGAGCCGTCCCACCCCCTTGGTATGGACTTCACCCTGCAACGCCTCGAGAGGGTGCCTTGACTGGTGAGCCTAGTCGGTAGTCCACTGTGGAAGCGGTGGTGCCTAGAAGAGTTCGATGTCCATCATGGAGTCCAACACAACCAGCTCGCGCTTCGAGGGTCTGGTTGGATCAACGTGTTCCGGCTTTCAGTCGCGGTTATCCTTGAGACGTGTAATGCAAAGGGAGCAATCCTGGGGCTAAACAGCGGCTATAGGGATTCCTCTCGAGGATTGCTCGTGAAGATGCTGGTCAACTGGTGGTTTATAGCATGCACCTTGTGCGGCACTCGATTGGGTGACCTCCGCCCACGTAATTGCCTGCCTTCGAGTGGGCAAGTAATAGACGCTCTTGTAGATCAGCGTGTCGTAATAACAGGTAAGGTCGGTGAAGTCACCATGGAGAAAGGGAAGGGCCTACTTGCCTGGCGAGCCACAAACCCAGTCGACAACGCAGGTACGGCCAGAAAGCCCAACTTCCGTTTAGGACAACGACTTAATGTAGAAGAGGTAGTAGACAATATGGTTGACGTCCTCTAGCCTAGAATGAGTAGCACTTCTTGCTAGGAATGTAATAAGACTAGGGAACGTATTCGAGTGGGTCCATGTGAGATAGAGATCTAGTATCGTTCAGCAAAGGCTCTTGGGACTGCGCCCTTCCACATATACGATCGGTCTGCAGGAAACCCGCAACTCTCCCCGCAGGACTTCGGGTTGCAAGCAAGACTGTCCGTTCTCCCAAACGATATCTACCTGTCCAGGGAAACGGCAAGCTCCTGTAATTTAACGAAGACAACCTCACTCCATCCAAAACACTCGACGAAACTATTCATGGTGCGTTAGGCTTCCGGGTTTTATCGTGGATCGTATGTCGGTACAGAAAATAATATCCTAGTAGGCACCGAAAACTTTACCACCTGCAGCCAAACAAGCTCTTATCCTGAACTTCCTCCGAAACTCGCGAACGGTACATAGCATCAAGGACCTTGAGAAGGCCTTGCCATCTGTGGCCTCAATCAATGGAATGCAAGTGAAGGACTACCTCCAAGCGCTCTCGGACGATGGAAAAATTCGGGTGGAAAAGATTGGTAGCGGTAATTGGTATTGGAGTTTCTTAAGTGAAGAAAGGAAGACGAGGGAGAAGATTATGGAAGATCTCAATGTGGAAAAAGAAAAGGTAGCTGCATCCATAGCGGAGTTGGAGGGCAAGATCGGGGACGAAGGCGCTGCCAGAGGGGACGATAGCGAGGACGAAGACGGTCAAGATCGACAGAGCATGAAGGAGACGTA
>JAJDFE020000653.1:0-20981 GCA_021527465.2 Geoglossum glabrum | reverse complement strand
GTTGGAAGCGGTTTTGGAAGTCTGACGCGGCTATGAGCCTCCTTTGTGGGAGCCTCATTGCTAGTGCCTTACAGTCACTGTAGATGCTTTCCCTTATAGATTATCATTAGTGAAATCGCTTTTCCGGCTGCCGAGACACACTCAATTGCGGTAAGAAGTTCGCCTTTTTTCCCTTTTGTTGATCGCTGTAGAGAGGTATTATGCTTATCAATAATTACATAATGAGATTCCCCATCACCCAATATAAACCCTGTCTCGTCTATATTGTAGATGTGTTGGGGTAATGGCTTTTGGTCATCGAAAAATCACTTATATCGATCGAACCAGTCTTGAAAGTTTTCCGCTGTACATGCAGCTTGACGAGGCTGTTCTAAAGGTTTTGAAAGAATCATCTTTAGATGAGGAAGCCGTTGGGTAAAGCGAGAGGGCTAATTGATGCCAGCAAGGTATGTTGAAATTGTTTGTCATCAGGTGTCGGTCGCATGGTTTAAAATTAAGTGACCAGCCATTATACGCAGTAATTCTGGGCGAATAGCAAAACCACGGCTATCCCATTGCTGTACCCATTCCGCTAAAGCCTTCTCTTCTTGTGGCATACATATTTGCTGATGTTCGTGGCTTTTTCGTTGAGATTGTGCACCTTTGAGCCGACCGAGCAAGGTGGTATGCAGCACCCCTTCAGACTTTGCTGCACTTCGGATTGACTTATATTTTCCGTTCTGAAGGCCTTCGAGAGCAGCACTGATCTTAGATTCATCTACCATGGTCACTGGTTGCAGAGAGCTAGGGTGCGATAGAATTGACAGGGTAGTTGGTCATTTCGAAAAGGCAATGTGGTCAGAATCTCGGTAGTGGTCAAAATCTACATGAGACACTTTAGTGCTATTCCCAGTAGGTTCAATACCCCTGAATGAGCCCTTCAAGCCCTCCAAGCCCTCCAATCTCCCAGTCGTCTCTATGGACAGCCTCAACAAGGTACACCCTACATTTGTGAGGATGGTACAAGCTTATGCTAGCCTCGCAGTGCTTCCAAAAAGCAGTCATCCTCTAAGAAAGCCTACTAGTACTTGTGAAGCAGAAACAGCAACAGCAAGTAGGATACCGAACTAGAAACATCACAACGCTAGTCTAAGCAGCAAGTACTTTTCCCCTAAACAAGCTACAGAAAATGTAGATGGCATCTTAAAATGTTTCCTGAATCACCAATCAGCAGACAGTGGGCTTTCTGAATACAGTCAAGTCGTACCGCAAGAACCTCTCGTTATGAGGATTATTGCACTAGACTATAAGAATAGAGTCTATTGTTCTAACCATATTCTTGCAGCGAGACTCCACTATACCTTCCTTACTGTAAAGCGCAGCAAAAGAGCGGAAAAGAGGTGCCAAGAACAGTGGTATTTCGCTGCATTTTTGCATACGCTAAATAGGAGCCGGCCAAATCGTGTGGCTCCTATTCGCCTAGCCTGAACCGCTGGCAGGCAAAAAATTTCTTACTCGCCTCAGCGGAGCTCCCAGATACCAAGTGCTATAAGTCCCGCCCCAACACTGCTGACGAGACTATCTACCAGTCCTGTACGGTGCCGATCCGAGCCCATATCACTGGCATGCCAACGCCTTCCGAGATGTGGCAGACCCTTCGAAGCTCGGTGGACCAACTATCCAATGCGAACAGCCTTACCACAATTGGCAAGCTCCCATACCACACGAAATTCGACGGCGAAGGCAAGATCTATATCTCGAAGGTCATGCACTACCGCCAACTGCTCGTGCCGGACATCAATCATGGCCTGCTGTCTGTCATGGGCCTGAGCGAGTTTGATAAACTCACTTTTGAGGACATGAGGTGCTCTATCTATGGCAAGGATGGATGTACAGTCGCTGAGGCGCATACTGTTGGAAACCACTTCCAACTCAGCACTCCTGCCATGGCAAACATGGCGCGATCTCGAAAACGGCCTCGAAACAGGCCTACAGCACAGTCTGTAAAAATCCTACCGACCCAGAGGTGGCATGAATGCCTCGGGCACCTCCATGTGGATGCGGTGAGGCAACTCGCAAAGTGTGCCTATGGTATAGGGGTAGCCTCTGAAAGCGACAACAACGCTGCCGCGACCACACCAATCTGCCAGCCATGCATAGATGGCAAGCAGCACTAGTCATTTAATTGCATGTCACCTACTAGAGCCACCGAGTGACTCGAATAAATCCATCCAAACCTCTGTGGCCCATTCCGGGAGCTATTGTTCTTGAACAACAATTATAGGGTCCCGGTATTTCCACCGGCGGGGATGGTATTTCCACCGGGTGGATCTGGTATTTCCACCGGTGGGGTTTTTCTAGTTCAAAGTTAGTATTTCCACCGGGAAGCAATCCCATGCAAGCACGCCATTGGGCTAATAGAAAATTTTTCGCCCTGTTGGATGGTGATGTCGTCATTGCTCATGGAGCAAGGGGTGACAAACCAGCGACACGGCACGACGCCATAAGGAGTCGTCTGGCAATGCCGTGTCTGACAATGCCGTGCCTGGCAATGCCGTGTCAGGCAATGCCGCGTCTCTCAATGCCGTGCTCTGGCAGCGCAATCTCTCATGTATTGATAATGGGCTGCACCCACCTTCATGTTCTATAGAATCAAATCAAGTCTATTGTCTACTCTATACCCTATTCTACCGCTCAAAGTGCCTATCGCATTTGCTCATAACCAATACGCCCATCCTATACCTGTTCTCTCAAGACATCCAAAGCTATAGCAACCAAAGCCATAATGAATCTTCCAGCAGAAAACACCTTTCTGACCCAAAATGATCTTGTTAATGCTGCACAACAGCATGTGATGGCCCATGGATATGCTATATCCACAAAACGGTCCTGCAATCAAGATGGAATTATTGTTCTTGGATGTGATTGGGGTGGCCAATATCGACCTAGACATGGACTTACTGATGAGACTCGAATTCGAGAAACTAGTACACGACTCCATGGATATCCATTTGAAATTCGTGGGAAATTAAAAGATGGTATTTGGTTTCTTAAAATAAAAGAAGCCTCGCACAACCATGAACCCTCTCTCATTCCATCAGCTCATCCTATGCAACATCGAATGCCTGAACCGGTCAAAGCTCAAGTTGTTACGAATATCGCGGAAGCCTCAGCACGAGCCTCAGCCGGAGTCGCAACCACGAGCCCTACTCGAGCTCAATGACCTCAACACTTCGGATAGCACTCGAACCGCCACCCTCGTATGCTCGTCACCAGTTACACGGGCCTCGCCTGACCTCACGATAGGACCCATACCGCTCGCAGTATAGCTATGCGCCCGAATCGCGTCCGGCAAGGTTCGAGCGACCCGAGACATCCAAAACGGAGGTTCGAGAGCTTCTTCTTCTCATGTATATAAACGCGGGGTCTCCTTCGAGACCTACTTTTCTCTTTAGCTTTGAATCGTCGAATAGAAGTAGTCCTATCTTGCTTTCCAAGCGCCTGGAATCTACGTTCGTGACACAAGTCAAGGAATTGACTGAAGCTGGAATTCCCGCCCGACAGATTGCAACTGTTGTTTGTCAGACATCGAATCATCCGTTAGTTTCATAAGATATTTACAACATTCAAAAGAAGATTTGTCTTGAGAAATTAGGAGGAAAAACACCAATGGAAGTTCTTGTTGCTGCTGTTGGTATGGAACTCTATAATTCTGATTACAAAACCGATGCAGATGGTAAAATAACACATTTTTTTTTTGCTCATCCTTTTAGTATTTCTTTACTCAATTGCTTTCCTGATGTTTTGTTATTGGATTGCACATACAAAACTAACCGATTTAAGATGCCCCTTTTAAATATTGTCAGTTCTACATGCATGCACAAAACCTATCATGTATCATTTTGTTTTTTACGTGACGAAATTGAAGAGAGCTATATCTGGACATTACAGCAATTATCCAAACTTTTTAATATAGGCAGTCCTTGTGTTATGATTATGGATCGGGATTTGGCTTTGTTGAATGCTGTTTCATTTGTTTTTCCAAAATGTCATCGGCAGATATGTACTTGGCATGTAGAAAAAAATGTTCTTACTTTGGCTTCGCAATTTTTTTCAGAGGGGGAAGATCGGGAAAAATTTCTGGAAGATTGGACACGATTGATTACCAGCATATTGGTAAATACTTACAACACCGAGTGGCAACTATTTCAGTCGAAATATAGTTCACATCCTCGACTAGTTGAATATATTTCAACCACTTGGCTTAATCCTTGGAAGGGATCGATTGTTCATGCCTGGACGAATCAACATTATCATTTTGGATACCACGCAACATCTCGGGTTGAAGAATCTCATAAAACCATAAAAGCAAATCTTCAAGTTTCTACTGGAGATTTGAAAATGGTTTACGATAAGATCAACACAATGCTAGTTGGATAACATTCCGAGTATACTGCTGCATTAGAAGTCAACAAATCCCGAACTCCGCACGTCAACAAAGACCAATTTTACGAACAAGTTCTTGGTCGGATTTCGCACTATGCTCTTGGAAAGCTTTGGGACCAGCGATACCGGCTACAGCATCTCGATAAGTTGCCTCAGTGTACTGCGTTATTTGTGAAATCTATGCACTTCGGAGTCGTAAGGGTCAGGAGTAGGCCTAAGGTTGTGTTATTCTCTCTTGTATCTAGTTGAACTATATCCCGGTGGAAATACTAACTTTCAACTAGAAAAACCCCACCGGTGGAAATACCAGATCCACCCGGTGGAAATACCATCCCCGCCGGTGGAAATACCGGGACCCCAATTATATTATACTCTACATAGATGCCTACAGTAGAATGACGTGGACCCACTTTCTGCAGACCAAGACGGCTGCTGAGATCACCAAAGTCTTCAGAAATTTTTAAGGCTCTTGTCGAAAATTCTCTAAGCCTCCAAATATGCCGCTTCCGATTTCACAATGACCAGGGCGATAAGACAACCAGATCTTTCATGGCATACTAGATGCCGGTGGAATTACCTTCGAGCCGAGCGCTCCATACACCCAGAACCAGAATGGCGTCAGTGAGTGCCGGATCAGAACCACCGTCGAAAAAGCTAGAAGCATGCTTTTCGACTTGGGCTTAGACAGTAGATTTTGGGCAGAAGCCTGTAACACAGCCAACGACCTTATAAATCGAAGTCCTACAAGCGCACTGGCACAGATGACTCCCTACGAGGCACGGCATGGCAAGAAGCCGATTCTTAGCCATTTACGGCGGTTTGGCTATGATCCCAGTCTAACTCTACCAGTGGCACGGCTGGGAGCATTCGACTCGAAGTCCCGCCTGAGCGTTATGCTGGGCTATGTACATGACACCGTGAAGCTCTAAAAGCTGTGGGAGCTCGAAGAGGAGCCTTGGCCGACGAACCAACCCCTCAAACAAACCCCCGAACCCCCCCGCAGCCGCAGTTCATCTTCACCCACTACCTCTCCCTCAATCCCAACCGCACCGAGACCTTTTGACTAGTCGGGGAACCAGCAGCTGGAAGCGTTACAAGGAAGGTATAACCGTCATGACATAGTCACTGTAGGAAACACTAGGTGTAGGTACGATAGAGCTCAGCTACAGCTGGGTTCCGTTTGGAGTAGATGCATATGAACGATTGTCTATGGGACAGCGAGAAGAGAGGAAGATGGTGCGAGAACGCGGGTAGAGTAGACTTTTCTACCCGCTAGCAATCCGGGCTGGGCAAATAGGGACCACACAGATTGGCCGGCCCCTATTTGCCGCCACGGGAATGTCTCGAGTAGTTCCGCCTTCACGCTCGCCACGAGCGTGGCTCCTGCGGCGATGTTCCAACAGTCACAATGTAAACGAGCTTATGGCTGTATATGTATGGGCGCGGGGAATCTCTTGATTGACGCGACTCAACTGATTTTCATACCAGACGATATAATACCATAATTTGTATTACTAAAAAAAAATAATGAAAAAAATATAGAATAAAGGTTGTAGAATATATTAACAAGTGCGGATCCATAGGCAGTTATTTATAGGTGAGGTGTTTTTTTTTTTTTATATTCACAGCAAGATTTGACCTCGGGTCCTTTAAAGGTGGGATAGCCTGAATATATTATTATCTATCTAACCACACAGCTATATTACAACTGCCACATATTTCCCGGAACTTTCCTACAACCTATTCCCTGTACTTAACCTGCTGTGAACCCTATAATCGCAGTATCGGAAGCGCGTTGGGGCCTTACCGCTCACCTGACTTGGGTCCTCGGCTAGGTGGGGGGGGGGGGGCAGGGAGGTGGGGCTTTTTGGCGCGCCGGGCGTGGCGGGAGGGGAGGGGGCTGCGGACTGGTTTTTTTTTTTTTCCATATATATCGGCACAACCACTCCCCCCCCAAAACAACCACGCCCGCCACCACCTCCGCACCCGGAGAAAAGGCCGTCCCATTGTCTCTCCACGGGGGTGGGGGGGGGACCGGGTGTGGTGGTGTGGCGGGAGGGTTTTTATTTTAATTTTTTTTTTGGCTATGTGCTGGAGCCCCCCTGCTATGTCAACCCCCCCCAAAACGCTGCCGCGCCACCGAGGCATGGGGAAGGCATTCCAGCGTCTCGCCGGGGATGGGTGGGAGCTGTGGACCGGTTTTTTGGTTTTTTTTTTTTGCCATGTGTGTGGGTTGGTTTGGAGTTGGTCGTGGGGACTTAGGCTGAGTCTTTTTTTGTTTTTTTTTTACATATCGATTATATACTAACCCAATATTATATTAAGGGCGATTTTCCGCCGTCTCCGACCGTGGCGACCGTGGCGACCGTGGGGACGGAAGCTACGCATTGCGGAGGCGGAGCTACTCCATCTCCGCCTGGAAAATGCGCAGCTCCGTGCGGAGAATTCGCAGTTCCGGGCGGAGCTGGGGCAGGCATGTTTTCGGGGGGGGTGGTTGTGCCAATACATATCAAATAATAAAAAAAATAGGAAATAAAAAAACCAGTCCACAGTCCCTCCCCCCGGGGAGACTCTGGAATGGCTTCCCCCTCCCTGCGGTGGTGCAGGTACAGGGAGGGAGTGGTGGGGGGCATTGGTGTTTTGGGAGGGGGTGGTTGACATATTAAGAAATAAAAAAACCGTCCGCAGCTCCCCCGCCATGCCCGGTCCCCGGTTAATTGTTTGCCTCCCCCCGGAGAGGCTCTGGGTGGCGCGGGCGTTGGGATTTTGGGGGGGGGGGTTAACATGTAAGAGACCCGTGAGGATCCCGCGCCAGTGGCGCCTATACCATGTGTAAGAGAAGTAGAGAATTGGCGGGCCGCCGACCACAGTGATCACCCATGCGACCATCTCCAGCGTGGCGTGCATGGTGGTGACAGTGGTAGTGGTAGATGTGGCGATGGGGTGGTTGAGGTAGTGGTGGTGGTGGTGAGGTGGTGGGGAACATCGGACTATTATGCCTTTGAGGCAGCTGAATAAAAATTATATTGTTTTGGGAAGTACAAAGAAAACACAGATACACAGCTACGTAATGGTAGCCCGAATGATAGCATCCTCAGGGGTCTTTACAGTTCTAACAAGCTCAATAGGGTAGTCGAGGACATCCCTAAGTTCGAAAGTGCGGCCAAATCTGAGCTCCGTAATCCCACCAGCGATTTTCGCGACGGAGAACTGCTGGCCCGAACGGTCTCCTGGCAGCTGGCCCCAATTGTCGCTATCCGTCCTTAGATCACGCTCACCATCACCAAATTCATCCCTAGGCCAAAAGTCATAGATGAGGTAGACCCCGTTGGCAGTACCGCTCCTCCCAAATCTTATCACAACACAGAACCCTGTAGGCAACCAAGGCCCTCTCGCAGCATCTTCATAACTTCCAAGGTTCTCGACCCCACCACTCCAGCACTCCAGGGTTCCGATCTGGTGAAAGACAAAACCTCCGATTTCCGAATCGTCAGACCCGTTCGATTTGGTACTGACCTCTGCTCGACCAGCCACAGCAGGCCATCTGATCAGCCGTAGCTGGCCATTTCTCACGAATGGCGTTTAATCTGCTGCGCAATCCTTTATAGCCTTTTGCATGCTGCTCGTTCCAGAAGGCCAAACACTCTTCATCGGTAGGAGGCATGATGAAGGGTAAGCGAGGGGAGATGACGCAGAATGATCCGGGTGACGTTTTCGAGGTGTCGGGGTGTCAAGGCGTAAGGTGGAGGATATGGTAAGGCGAACGCAGAACTGAGAAGTTCACCGGTTATATATGTAGTTTAATGTTGCTCGCTCACATGGCCCAACAATTTTAACTACGCGCCACACAAAATAAAAATAAAACAAAAATAAATGAAGCTGGAGCGGAGGTGCGGAAAGGTGTGAATGCTGCTTCCCATAGCAGCCAGTGCTTCTCATAGCTTCCAGTGCTACCAAGGGTGGGTTATTTTCGTTGGTTTATAATATTCCTTTAATTTAGCTGGCACATCTGCGAGTGCTGGTACTAACTCTCTCTCTTTGCTAGGTCCCGGCACGCGTACGCCACCTGCTTCAGCGGGAACAGGAGGATGCAGGAGAGGTAGTCTCTCTCTCTCAGGAGGGCAAGAAAACTCCTGGCTGAGAGTCAACAAGAGAATACAACCCGGGTGGATGCCGCGGTGAGGGCAGACTCCCTCACCATCGAAGAGGGAGTGCCTTTGATGATGGAGGGACTGGGTGAGGAGGAGGAGTAGGGGGGGTAGGCTGTGTTTCCCGGCGACGCCAAAGCGCACCTCAACGGATTCCTTTATTTTTCATTTTGTTTCTTTTATTTCGTCGTTCTACTTTCTTTTCCATAAATTTTTTTTTTTTACCTTCTTTTTATTCTATTTCTTTGTTTCGTCACCCTACCTTAGCCCTTAGTTGATTGCCCGCCCCCTGGGGAGACTCTGGGGTGCCTTTGCCTCTGCTCCAAAATAAAAAATAAAAAAAACCTGGATTCCGGTATCACTGCTGTCACGGCCAGAAGTCCGTAGACCCCTAACATTTTTCAGCCTGTCTGGCTCCAGAGAAAATCCTCATAGCCAGCGCCTTATCTTACGCATCTCTCTCCATCGTAGAGACCACGTCTCGATCTCTTTTCCCCGAGGCAGGAAGGCAGCGCCTTCACCATGCCGGGAAACCCAGTTGATTGTTTGCTGCCCCGGGGAGCCACTGGAGAGACTCTAGAGGCGTTTTGGACCCCCTACTGTGCTGCTACCAATACATATTAAAAAATAGAAAACAAAAATAAAAATAAACCGGTCTGCAACCCCTCCCCCTGCCACCCGCGGGGGGTGGTGATGCCAATACATAGCAAAAAAATTAATTAAATTAAATCGAGTGAAAAAAAAATGGTCCGCAGCCCCTCCCCCGCCTCGCCCGACACCCCACCAAAGCCGATAGATTGCTAGCCGGTCTAGCGAGACCGGCGGGTTATTGATCGCGGTGGGGGGAGGGGGTAATGAGGGCCAAAAAAACTGTTGATTGGTGGGTTATTATTGATCATGATGATATGATATGTGGTTGGCGATTCTCAATGTCCTGCCTGTTGAAAGAACCACGTCCGTGGAAGCATTGGCACGCGGACGTCACTCCCTTATGCCAGATCAGCTGGCTAGATGCTAGAATAGATTTCTTTATGTTCTTTATGCTATACTAGCAGCTTGGCTGCGACGAGACTTTCTTTGATGAGAGGTCTATATTAGACCCCTCTACTCCGTGTATCTAGAGATAGGATGAATGCGATACACATTTCCAAGACTGCCTGCCGATGATGAACAGCGCCACCAGATGGCCCTCTGTGTCTATATCATCATCAGCTCCATACTTAAAAAAAAACAGATAGTCTGCTCAATCATCCTGCCAGCCAATTTCGAGCCAACAAATTCCGGGAATTCTAAAAATTCTATGTCTTGTGGCCACATTTCTCATCCTATGACGAACTTTGTCAACAAAGGCCCCTGTTTATTGGGCAAACGTTCACATAGATCCTCACCACATCCTCGCCGATTCATGCGCGTTGTTCATAGATGCTCGCAGCTGATTCACGAAGATTCATGCCGATACATACTGATGCTGATTCATGCTGATTCTGTTGGAATTGCTCGTAGAGTATATGGACTCGATGTTATCTTTTCTTCTTATTCTTGCTACGTACATGACATCCAGGCTGCTTATATAGACAGCCTGTCGCTCATCTCATGGCGACAGCCAACGGCGAGCCCGAGCTGCTGCTTGCAACAAGGCAGCTGAGGCTATGGAGGCCTCCGCTAAGCCTCCACCATTCAACAGATTCACGTTGATTCACGTAGATACATGCTGATTCATGTCGCAATTTCCAAGGCACGTCTCATCCATGCCCCAACCCTCGAAGCCAGGATTCGCCCCAAGTCCGTCGACCCATCTGACTTGACCAGACCCTCATCCTCATCTTGTAGTATCTTGCTAATATATCCCGCCGCACCGCTCAAATGTAGAATCAGTGCACATGCGCGATGGACCGCAAGGAGCCGTTGGCTTGGTGGATCGACAGTGCGATTGGGAGATAGCAAAAGCGTCCGTTCAAGTGGGAGTGCCGGGTTCCTTCGCCAGGTATAGGGTTTCGTTGCCTTGATGATATACGTATGCTCTGGGTAATTGAGTTCTGCTGGTGGTGGCTCGAAGTATACTTTTAGAGCACCAAAGCGCCAGTGCATCGGACCCGATAGTGTCATTGCGTTAAAGGGGCGATCGATATTCTCGCCGTCAATGAGGTTTGCAATACCAGGGTCGAACATATTGAGCACTTGAAGTACATATTTTTTACTGTCACTCTGAGAGTTGGTCAGCATCTGGTTTCAAGGACGAGACAGTTGATAGTCCAACATTTTATAATTTAAATTTGGATAATTTAAGATGTTGTATATAAAACCAGCTACACATACCAGTTCTTCCTCCGCTGCATTTGCCTGCGAGAGTGAATGTGGTATGATATGCGCCACCTCTAGAGGCACCGGTTCCTCTTTTTCATTCTCTAATAGATTGCCATCATCATCTCTTGCCTCGCTGCCATCACGGTCGGAACGAGATTCCGCTTCAACCACGCCAAAGCTGCGGGTGACCACACAGCGATGGTGATCACGAAGTAGGCACTTGGCGCGGAGGTTGGACAAACGCTTTGTCACCCCTACCGGCGTGAGACTGCTGGATCCCATCAGTGATGGCGTTGGCTGCGGTGTCTTGCGCCCAACGGCTATAACTAGGATGACGTTAGTTCAATCGTGGGTTCGCCGTAGACTCAGATGGGGGGCAGCCTATACAAGGTATAAAAAAGCAGTTGAGGAGGTTGTCTGCTAGCACTTGCAAGCGGTCTGTGACTTCATCTTTTCGAGATACGCTCCAGGTTTCAAAGTCAGCAAGGGTAAGCAAGACATCGGCTATAACATCGGCCAGGGAATCCTGTTGCTCCACCTTGCCTATAGCCGATGTTAAAATGTGGTGGCGGAAGTGGTCCCGCCCAGCCTCAGAGACTGCATAGTCTTGTATAAGCTGCAGGAGATCGATCCAACTGTAAGGTCGAGGTTCGGCATTTGCTTGTCGGCAATATGTGAGCAACCTCGACAAGACAGCGTCCGTCTCAACCCGCTGCTCATGTGAGAGTGGGTCTCGTGTTGAGAAGTCGATGACACCCTCTAATGAGCTTTGGTGGCGATGGTGCGGCAATGCCAATGCCATGGGAGATGGGCGATGCCGCTTCCGCTTGAGTAACGCTAGATGTACCGATTAGTCCGATGCTTGCTGAATGTGGAGATGAGGAGGGAATGCCTCGCGAAGAAGACCGAAGGTGCAGTCGCTTTCGACTGGGTGAGGAGATTTAGAGACTGACAACAGCGGATAGTGGTCGTGTTCCGCGATACATGATCCGAGATGCGAGGACTTGGATTCCGTCATCTCTACCAAACACGTGACCCCGAATCCGCCTCATCATTGCCTGTCAATGAGAGTCGGCTCCACACACATTACTGATTAGAATGGATTACTTATGGTTCTAGTAGTATGGTGAATCTTCGAGGAGGTTCACTCACAGATGAGTCACCATCGCCACTCTGGTGGCGATATGCTCCAGCCATCTATAAATTGTACTGACAGCTTCAGTATTAGATAGAATTAATTTAAGTCATTCGTTACTCAATATAATATATTTGACAGCGAGTTTGCCAGACCCCATGAATTTGCCACTTGGCAAGCATTACCACAACCCCACTCTGCTGAATTTTAGCAAAGTTAATTGTTGATCTATAATCCTAAAAATCTAAGAGGAGCTAGCCTAGTATATAAAGAATTAAAAAATAAAATCTCAGATCAATACACAAAGAATTTGCTATGTGGTATGGCGATTCCTTGAATGACCTTCTTTTTGCATACCCCTTTTTCTAAGCTCATGTCAGGGCCTAGACGGTTGGTCGCAGGTGCTCGGGCTCGTTGTGTGGTAGACGGGCATACGGTCGGTACTACGAGCTCGATAGTTCGTATAGGCTCGTGGTCCGTGGATGTAGTGATGCAGGTATAGCTCTATTCTAATGACGCTCTATATACAATACGTGTGTTGACTGATGAGGTTGCAAAAAGCATCCTCGTCGGTCTCTAATAGGGGTTTGCGAGCTGCAAACCTTGGCGGTGCGAGTATGGCTCACTCCGCAGTCCGAGCTCCCGTATAGCCGTTACAGCTCAAAACTAGACTCAAAATTAATGGTACCAGTTCCAGTTACTATGTAAAGGCCAAATGGACTCTGGTAATATGTTTAGCAGAAGTATAGCTTATTAGTTACAAAGGTGCAAAAATAATAAGGCACTACTATAAAAGTTAATGTTAGTATTTATCCTTCTTTTACTATCAACTTTGTGTCAAACCCTAGCTTTCTATAGTTAATACTACATACAGAGACCCTCTAAAATGATGCATTCTTCTTCTGAATGGCCATGAATCCCACTGCAATTTCTCCTATCTTGACTTTGCTTAAATATATAGGATTTTAATATTTGTCCTTTCAGTACATTCAACTTACCATATCCAGCCTCTAGACATTAATCTACTTGGTCCTTTGTAGCACCATTATGGGGTCTTGCTTGCTGAATGGTTCAAGGGAGGGTATCTAGTTATATTTAATGAAGACTTCATCCCATTATCTCAAAGGCTAGAAAATATATATACCCCCTTCAAAATATTAAAGGGGCTTGAGCAGGCACTGGTTTAGTCCTATATGATAGAAGAAAAGTTTAGAGTAGACTGAACAATGGCATTCTGTAGTAGAAAAAATTATAATTAATAGTAAGGGTTATCAAAACCTATAAGTAGTTACATGAATTTTGCCAAATATTAAAGTACTTAGAGTAGCTAGTACTTCAAAATAGCCCCAAGGAACTTCTATTGAGTGCTCTGAAGGAGCTAAGTAAGTCTGGAATACAGGCTCAGATGCAGGAAACTATTGTTAAATATAAGACTACTTTTCTGAAAAAGTGCTTCAATATAAAAGCAAACTACCAAAAAAGTAGGGTCAGGATAAACAAAAGGCAGTAAGAATATACTAGATTGATGACTCAGGGCAATGTCAATGAAGCTTTCAAGGAGTATGATGCAAACCAGAGAGAGCTTGCAAAGATAGCTGCCAGAATTAAAAAGGAGGGGGGATATAGAGGAGAAAAGTAAGGGTAAGAAGGTAACCAAAGAGGTTAAAGTGCTATATAGAGATCCAGTAGCATCAGGAAGTGGATCTGGAGCTCAGGTATCAGAATCAGAAGGCCAGCTTACCATTTAATAAGTTCAAAGTATTTTGGCTTCAAATAAACAATATTGGCCTAAGAGTAATAGTTATATCTTCTGATACCTCAGATTCTGAGGTCTCTGAAGTATCAGAACCATATATCCAAAGGCTAAAAAAGGTTCTTGCAGCTAGGTCAAGCAGGGGTGTATCTCATACTGGTATGGTAACAAGGTCTAGTGCTAGGAAGAAAAATTAGGGCTACCTCACAAATTTATGTACTGTGCATGCAATTGCTATCCTTTTCAATAGTATTTTATTTTTAAACTATCTATATACTACAGAACCTCTATGAAAAATTCTAGGACCATAGCTCCATATTTGATTTTAGAGTGGGTGGTTGTGGTAGGGTGCCGGAGAAATTCGCTTCCCGGCAAACTCGCCGTCAAATACGTTACTCTATTATCTGCTACGTATCCGTGCCCTCGCCACCATTGTGACTGCGCCCCGTCCAACAGATGCCAACCTCCATAACGTCTCGGATGCTTCGAGCATTGCGTGGATTCAGCTGGCATCATCATATAAATTTACATAGCCAGAAGCCCTAAAGGGCAGTAATTATGTTGCAGCTTTCTATTGCTGTTGACAAATGCTATTGCGGGAGCTAGTTGAACACAATAGCAACGCTAGGTCACCTCTTGTCATCCGCATTTAGCCTCGTAGGGTGTTAAAGACGCAAGAGTACTGTGGAGGCGGATTCCGAGCCCGGGCAGTTAGCTAGGATTCTTGGCGTGGGTAGCTTACCTATCTCGCTGCCACTCGCTTTTCCGTAGCATGTAGGCATATGAATTAGAGTATTGAGCATTCTACCCACCGGCCCTGATACTCCCTATAGTACATAGATAGAGCCAAAGTAAATAAAATATAAGAGATATGGGATATAAAGAGGGGCATAGGAAGCATTGCATGAATGATTTTTTTTTTATAATCGGTCGGCGAGAACGGGCGATTCAAATAAGTTTCCTGCCACGGGTTAAGGGTAGTAGCAAGAGACAACAACGACGGCAACGGAGAGACACAGCATCGGGTAGAAACATCAGAAGCGGGGGCGTGGGGCCAGTTTCTGTTGCAGTAGACGTGCAGAACAGATCAATTAATTGCTAGATAAAAACTAAGTGGCAAGCTGTGTGCGCGAAAAGTCGTTCGCCAGCCGAGAACCCGGAGCGAGCGAATAGGGGCAGCACAAATCGGCTGACTCCTATTTGCTGTGCTCGGTTCGCAGTCACAATTCTAACGTGAATATCCAACAGTCCCGACTAGCGTCACCGGCGAGTATTGTGGCGGTAGCGCGCGTGCTTCCCGATCCGGTCGGTAGGGTGACGGTGGGAATGACTCGATCCTATCTTTCCTACATAATCTGACCTTATCCGGCCCAGTAGCAGCCACGGCGACATCCTCGGTATTATCACGCAGCCAACTTATCGTACTGCATGTTAGGTATCGGTCGGAGGGTCTGTTTGTGCGCGGTTGCTTACGGCCTGCTAGTCCTCTGCTCAGTTGCCGAATATCTGGGTTTGGGTCTTAGGTATCGGTATCGGTCGATTGTTGAACGGGTTGTGAATTCGCACGTAAAAGAAGGATACGTAAAATTCATGCAAGAAAACAACTTCTACATGACTGCCAAACAAAGGGCGAAAATGGCATTTAGCCATGAGGTTCAGGAAATGTCAAAAACGAGTACAGGGCGCACTACAAGATAGATAACCATGTCCTCCTGCGCCCCGTTGCCGGGAGGGCTGTACGTAATTTTTTTTTTGGTCTGTGTTGGTATCTAGTCCTACAAAGGCACAACCACCCCCTCTAATTCACCCGCTTGCACAACGCCCGCCACCCCCTGCGCCACCCAAAAGAAAGGGCGCCGGTACAGACACACCCCCCCCGAAGGCAATAACTTGATTGGTTGTTTTCAAAGTCATGTCATAACCGCTACATACATAATAAACTCTGCACATTCCTAGCCACTCGCTGGCTTCTTTCTTGGTCTCAACACACGTTGCTGTACTGCGGTTTCAATCTCAAAAGTAGATGCATCTCTTTTAGTAGATGATGCAGCCTTCTTCTTGCCCCTAGAACCTTTCGGACGTCCTTTCCCCTGTATAATTCGTGGATTTAAAAGTAACAACTGTCCTGTTCCTACTGGACCAGGTTCGTTCGATGGCTTGACAAAGTGCTAGTGTTGGTGAATGTCATGCAGATGCAAAACTCCCTTCTCTTTAATTTGTGTATCAATTAAATGGTGATACGGTAAACCCATGGAGTCCCACATCGTATGGTAACATGTGCTTACCATAGAGTTTTTGAGCAGGTCTCGCTGATCCATGATCTTATGAAGGGCGAATGATGTAACACGTCTAGCTAACTCTACAAAGAAAGGGATGTTCAGATGCTGTGGCATTCGATCCTTAGCCCGGGCCATTGCTGCTTTGTGTTCGGTTACTTGGTTGGCAAGCATAAGGTTGATTTTGTTGAGAGCATGCTTAAGATCACCAGTTGATATCTGAAGGTATCGCTTTAGAGCTGAATGTCCACCCTCAACACGAGAGGTAGCCCTATTCCCAAAATGTAGGTGACGATCTGCAAAGGTCCGAACAAATTTCTTTGACCACAGTTCTAGGCAAGTCTTGTCAATATAAGACAAAACGACTTGCTGCCGATAGTAGTCCGTTTTGAATGCTTCGAGTTTAGACTTATACAAGTCTTCAGTAGGCGATGAGATCACTCCAGCAAAACGAGCCATAAACTTATTCTCCAGTTCGTTATCATCAAAAAGATGATTCTTTTTGACCTGGGTAAGAACTGCTTTAGCAATATGCCACTCGCATAGAAGGTGATTTGACGTTGGATAAATACTAGCAATAGCATTTATTAATGCAAGTTCTCGGTCTGTAATAATAACTGTTATAGTGTCAATATCCTCGGCCTGAATGACATCCTTCAAAGCATTCAAGGCCCAGGTATAGTCTTCGTCTGTTTCACCAGAGAGGAATGCGAACCCAATAAAGAAGGAGGTGTTTAGTCCTGTAGAACCCATAATGTTCAAAAGAGGCATGTTGAATCGGTTGGTCTTGTAGGTGCAGTCTATTAAAAGGACTTCGGGATAGCACTTCTACAATTCAACAGAAGCAGGACTCGCAAAGAAGAGGTGTGTAACATCGCCATTTATATGAGTCTTATGTCCAACAAAGAAGTTGCTTTGCTGTAGCTCATAGAATAGAGCTTCGATTGGACTCCGTCCCGCTAGCTTTTCCAGCCGAATAAGCTTACGCTCATTGTAGATGTCCTGGACCATTAATAGGATTTCAGGGTCAGCGAGACGAAGGGCGGATACAATCTGTCTAGGAAGTACACCAGCTGCCGTCATCTGTGAAATAAAGTCCTTGTCGTTACTACTCAATTTTCGGTGTTGAGAAAGAGCAATTGGTAGTGTTGGTTCATGGTTATGTTCAGGATTGTCGATAGAGAATATATAGGTATTCCCTTCATTGCGTCGTCGAATAGAGGCTGCGAATGGGCAGTCTGTGAGGCTAGAAATACTATCTCTTTCCCGATCATCTTCCCGCCCATCCATAGAATCCTGGTAGGTCCCGCCTTTGCTGCACCTCAAATACCGAGTCTGAAGTTGCTTAACATCGTTGGTGTAGGTGAACTTGCTTCGTTTTGTGGTAATAGCAAAGCCCTGATCCTTTACAAAGACTATTGCATACTCCATGCATTTGTCTGGGGTAGCAAACGAGTTGAAGGGGGGTGCGCGAAGCTGCATCTTTTCACTTTCGTCCATTTTTGAAACTGTCGGGGGTAAATAGAAGATAGGAAAATGCCTGGGACACGACCGGGTATTGGAAAAGAGTAGCGGTGAGCACCGCCAATATCGGTTTGGTGATGTGGGGGGGGTGTGTCGCTACCAGATATTGGGGGTGTGCGCGAACCAAAATGGGGTGTGTCTGTACCGGCGCCCAAAAAAAAGCCATTCCAGAGTCTCTCCGAGGGAGGCGGGGGCAATCAATGTACCGGGCGCCGGGGACGGTGGGGGGAGGGGCTGCGGACCCTTTTTCTATTTTTTTTCAATTTTTGCTATGTGTTGAAACGGGGAACAAAGACACAACCACCCCCCCCAATAACACCCGGTAATGAGGTCAACCGTGGCACGTCTGCTTTGGAGGTGGCGGTGGGTACCGGAAAAGGGGCCAGCCACCCACCACCACCACCAACAAAAAAAAAAAACAGCCAGCCAGTGACAACCCCCCTCCACTGTGCTGCTCCCAGTACGTTGCAAGAATAAAAAGTAAGGTAAAAATAAAAAAAATGAAAAAAAAACCATCCACAGACCCCTCACCCCCCCGCCTCGCCCGGGTGTGGGGGCGTGGTGGCGGGCGTTGGATGGGTTGTGGTGGGCGTTGGTGTTTTGGGGGACCCCCACGCCGTGCTGCTATCGATATATTGCAAAAAAATAAAAAAATAAAAAAACCCGTCCGTCACGCCCGGCGACCCCTCCCAAAGCCGATGGTTTGTCCGCCGCCCCGTGAAGACTCCAGGATGACTTCCCCTCCTCCCCGGGTGGCGCGGGTGCGGGGGGCATGGTGGTGGACGTCGGACGACTGGGTGTTTTAGGGGGGGGTATGTCATCCCAGAGTTTTCCCGGGGCAGAAAACAACGCATCGGCACCGAGCGAGGCGGGGGGGTTTTGTCACTGGCTGGCTGGTTTTTTCTTTTTTCTTTTTTTTTTTTGCTGGTGGTGGTGGTGGTGGTGGCGACAGTGGTGGTGGCTGGCCCGTTTTCCGGCACCGTATGGCCCGCCGCCACCCCCAAAGCAGACGCGCCACGCCCAATACCGGTCGACCTACGGTATTTTTTTGCTAGATGGGTTGACTTGGGTTTTTTTTTTTTTTTCCGACGCTCTGTTGGTGGGGAAAAGTCACAACCACCTCCCCCGCCCCTGAATCACCCGCCACCACCCCCCGCGTCAGCCAACGGGACGGTCATTTCAGAGTCTACTAGGAGAGACTCAGGGAGGAGCGGAGGGGGGGGTGGAGGCGGGCGTTGTACGACAGGGTGTTGGGGGGGGGGGGTGGTTGTGAACCCTCCCGGCAATGCGGCGCAGGAGCTCGTGGTTATCTATCTCGCCGGGGACTTGGTGGGCGGGTATTGATCGTGGTGGCGTTGTCTGCTTGGATAAATGTCTCCCCTCCGTGTCTATATTAATCGCTCTATCCTCGAAAAAACATACAGTCCGCAAGTCAGAGCAAAAAAAATTCTGGGATTTTTAAAATTTTTTCGTTTTGTGAGCACATCCTCGTCCAGCAAACTTTGTTAATGAATACCGTGGAGAGTATCGGGGGCCGGTGGGTAGGGTGCTCAATGCTCTGCTTCGTATGCCTCTATGCTACGGAAAAACGAACGGCAGCGAGGTAGGTAAGCTACCCGCGCCAAGAATTCTAGCTAGTCGCCCGGGCTCAGATTCTGCCTCCACAATACCCACTACCAATTAGGCAGCTATTCACACAGATCCTCGCCACAATCTCGTCGACCCACGCATGCTGATTTACATATAGATTCATGCTGATCCACAAAGATGAATGCCGATTCACGTAGATACACGCTGCTGCGTTGCAGGTGCGGGTATATTTCCAGTGGCAGGGTTAATGTCAGGCTACCGCACCTTTCGTTGTCACCTAGAAGTCATTTGTCGTTGCCTACTTCCCAGAAACATCCCCGAGCTTACGAATAGGAGTTGCCTATTTTGTATGAGTCCTATTTGCGCACGACGGTGACGTACCGAGAACGTGCTGCCTAGAAGTGAGTTCTGCCTAGAGTCCGCGATGTACTATAGATACCACGTCCTCCGCTCTAGATAGATACAATGAATCAAGCCTCTGTCCATCAGTTAACCAGCCAGCCCTTAGTCCTCACCCAGAGCCTGGAGAACAATTGTGGTTCCTGAAGCTGCTTAACAATCGCCTTCATCCTATACCTGGATGATGAAAAGATAATCCTGGAGCGTTTGGGTTGGGGGCTAGTGTGGCATCGGCAAGGCGAAGCTGGCCTTTCTCCCTGGGCCGTCGACAGACTCCAACTCTGAGGTACCATCTCGTCATCTGCACGGATAGAATTCGTGTCTGTCTCTGAGTAATTCATTTCCCGTACTATCTCTTCATCTGCACGGATAGAACTCGTGTCTATCTCTGAGTAATTCATTTCCCGGAGATCCCAGCCTACGCGACCCGCCATGCGTGTCACACGCACCAAGGTATCTTGTAACCATAGCAACTCCATGCTCGGTAGCGGTTTGTGATCTGGGTCGTCTGCGCGGAACACAACTACGTGGCCATCCTGAATAAACCGCGCCTGCCCGCCATCGTTGTACGTCAGTGAGATGTCCTCATCCTCTATTTGGCCAATGTAGGAGATCGTAGGAAGGTCCGCGGTGAGCGAGATACGTGAGTATTCGCCCGGGGAGACACGAGAGGAGCCGTTTGGGAGTATCCAGTGAAACACTGCCCGCTGCCAGTGCCGGTCTGTAGGATCGTTTTCCGGATGTGGCTGCAGAGCGAAAAATCTATGACTCCAGTACTCATGCGCGTCCGCAGAGATAGTAATGACATTGTACAGCCGGTTGACAAGCGTTTTTTGATTCATGTTAACTAAGTTTTCGCCGTAGATGCGAGATTGCAGGCTCTCGACTTCGTCATCACTCCAGAACATCCGAAGGACCTCCCATAGGTCTGTGCGTGCCCTGGCCTGTGACTTGCCAACGCTGTAGGGGATGATGTGGGCGGCGTGCGACACACTCTTGCCCAGGCCGGTGATTACACATGAGCCATCACGGGCCTTTGTCTGAAAGACCGGAAGGCCGGGAACGTCAGCTTGCTTCGCATGCAACACAACACATACATAAATCCGAACCTTTCCTGGTAATGAACTGTCCCGCGTTGTTAAACTCGGTGCGTCACGCATAACCTCATATGTCCTACCAAAGCAGAGCCATTCATCGATTGCAGTATGGCACCGGTCGCTAAGTTTGTGGAGTTGGTCGGAGGGCAGAGGCGGACAAATGCGTGCAGTTCGCGGGAGATAGGCAGACCACCAAGGGTAGTGTTGAAGCGGTCGAGCGATTCACTCGACAGACCTGTAGAGGTGCGCATAGCTGTTGGCGCAGCTCTGTTTGGGTTGGTTGGGCGATCGGGTGGAGGTAATGTAAACAATAGTCACAACGTAGTCACA
>JAJDFE020000652.1:0-21015 GCA_021527465.2 Geoglossum glabrum | reverse complement strand
ACAACAACAACAACAACAACAACAACAACAACAACAACAACAACAACAACAACAACATCAACAACATCATCATCAACAGGAGCCTTTGCAAAGACGTCAAGACACCCCCGCGCTCGCCGCCACAAACCCGAGATATGGCTTGCTCGGGTGTAGGACCCTGCTCCGGTATTCTGGGTGGAACTGCACGCCCACAAACCACGGATGGTCCCTGAGCTCCAGGATTTCCATCCGCTCGCCCTTGTCGTCTTTCCCAACGAAATCCATCCCGCCTTCTGCTAGACGGTCGATGTATTGCGGGTTAACCTCGTAGCGGTGGCGGTGGCGTTCGAGGATTTCCCTCTCTTCGCCGTAGAGCTGCCGTAGTTTGCTCCATTCGCTGCCGGTCTGGAAGAGCGTGGAGCGCAGGCCTAGTCTCATGGTGCCGCCGAGGTCAGACTCGTCGATTTCCGGCATGGATATGATCACGGGGTCTGGGCAGCGCTCGGCGAACTCGTCCGACGACGCGTGTGGTATGTTGCATACGTTTCTGGCAAACTCAATGACCGCGAGCTGCATTCCGAGGCAGATGCCCAGGAATGGAATCTTGTTCTGCCGGGCCCATTTCGCAGCGGCGATCATGCCTTCAGTGCCTCGGCGTCCAAATCCACCGGGGATTAATATGCCACTGGCGGTACAGACTTCATGCCAGGCTTTGTGGAATTCGGCGGGGCTATCCTGATTGGACTGTTGTTCCAGGTGCGAGGCGTCAACCCATACGAGATTGAGCTTCCTGCCGCATCGCATCGATGCATGCTCGAGGGATTTGATCATGCTAAGGTATGAGTCGTGCAGATTCGTATATTTTCCCACGAGGGCAATCGAAACCGAGTCAATGAGTCGGTCTTGTGCGAGCGTGAGAGTTTTCCATCCTGCCCAAACCTCCTTTCCCTTTCTCGACAGGCTAGGGGATATAGCAAGGGCGTCTAGCTCAAGGATATTGCGGAGATGGCAGATGAGGCCTTGGCTCTCTAGAAGTACCGGGACATGATACATCGAGGATACGTCGTGCACAGCGACGACCTGGTCAAGCTCCACCTGGCAGAACTGGGCGATTTTGTCGATCGTGGGGCTGCGCAGGGGCTGGATACAGCGGCATACAATCAGGTCGGGGCTCAATCCTACGCTACGCACATCCCGGATGGCCTGTTGCGTGGGCTTTGTTTTTTGTTCTTCCCCCACAACGGGGACCAGGGACACATGTATCTGCAAGAAATTGCCCTTGCCAGCCCGTCGGCGCAGCCGCCGCATAGCTTCAATAAATGGTCCGTTTTCAATATCCCCCACCGTGCCCCCAAGCTCGATTATGCACACGTCAGGCACCTCGTTGGTATCGTCGACAGGTATTCGCGCTACCCGTTCGATCCAATCCTGGATGGCATCTGTCAGATGAGGCACGACTTGGACGGTACGACCGAGGTAGTCACCGCGCCTCTCTCGCTCGATTACATGTTGGTAGATCTTTCCCGTTGTGATGTTATTCTCCCGCGTTAACGTGATGTTGAGGTAGCGCTCGTAGTTCCCCAGGTCGAGGTCTACTTCTCCGCCGTCGTCAAGTACAAAAACTTCCCCGTGCTCCGTAGGCGCCATGGTGCCAGCGTCGACATTCATGTATGGGTCAATCTTTATTGATGACACCTTCAATCCGACTGTTTTGAGTAGTAAGCCCGTGGAGGAAGCGATGACACCCTTCCCGATGCCGCTAATGACACCTCCAGATACTAGAATGTACTTCATGACGGGACTGAGTGTGCTGCCGATTAATCTTAGGATTAGATTAAACTGGTAGCACGGATACCTGTTAGCCAATTTAAGACACTGGAGAAAAGGTTGGGTTGGGTTGGGTGCAGCGGCCATTAAGTACTCACGGGTACAAAGTTGGGTCAGAAGTTGTCCCCAACCAGTTTCCCCAACCAGTTCGTCCTTGCGCCGGCTGACCAGAAAAGTCCTCCATATCCGGGGGGTCAAGTGTAAAGGCGACTAAGGGGGGTTTCTCGAAGGTAATATGTGTGTTGTGGGGTATACAGGTAATATGTATGTTACATTACATGTAACGTAATATTGCAAACACATACACATGAATAATACGTGTTACATTATATATGTATATATTACATGTGTTGTATGCCGTTCATCAAGAAATTCATTTTGCGAAGCGCGTACGCCACTTGTCGCGCGGCATATGCACTTTGTGAAATGAACCTACTACTTGTCGAGTGGCATACTCGACAAACGGCATAACACTTCGCGAAGTGTGTATACCGCTTGGTGAGTAAGCATATGCCACTCATCGAGCGAATATGCATATATAGTAGGTAGCAATTCTAGAACTACCATGGCACATACTCCAACAGCCTGCGGAGCATTTCACCATCTTCTGCATGGAAGAGGCAGGCGACAGGGGCAATAAGTAGCAGCAGCAAGCAGCAAGCAATAGTGGAGGCGGCAAGTGGCATCTACATAAAAGCTATAAGCGGTGGTAACAGAATGAAGTTATTAACAGAAATAGTAGGATAATATCGCAAAGACAAGTGACAGCGACAGTAAGCAGGCAATGAGCAACAGCAGCAGGACAAAGCCGCAGACAAACAGCGGACAGAAAAAAAGAAACGATAAGTGAACCACCCACAAACAGCTATGGTAGGTAGCAATGTAGGAGCTGTTGTTGAGGCATTTCAATTGAGTGCTCGATGGGGGCAGTGTACGCCACTTGTCAAGTATGCTGCTCGACAAGCAGCGTATGCCACTCGTCAAGTACACCGCTCGACGAACGGCATGTGCAACTTCATGAAGTGTTGCTCTTGATGAATGGCGTACAACATATGTTATTCAAAAAATCATATATATTTACCTACCTGCGTATGCAACAACAATACATATTATATTCTATATATGCGTTTCATACATACACACACACACACACACACATACACCCCACACACATACACACACAACACAGCGGGAAAAAAAACCCCTTTCCCCCTTACACATATACATATACATACACATATATACATACATATGCACATATCTATACATACTGTGGAGGGGGAGGGGGGGGGGGGGAGGGTTTCGGTACCGCGGTGAGTAGAGTGTTTTGATTGCTCTCTCTTTCTCGCCTGCTTACAAGGAAAGAAACGAACGAACAACAGCGAAGGTATGTAGGTAGGTAATCTTGGAAATGTAATTCGTATTCTGCCTGTCTTCTAGATACATGATCTGAGAGGTCTCTATATAGACCTCGCATCAGAGGAACGTTGTGTCGCAGCTATGCTGCTAGCGTAGTCACACACATAGCATAAAGAATATAAAGGAATCTAATTTAGAATCTAGCCAGCTGATCTGGCATAAAGGAGTGACGTCCGCGTGCCAACGCTTCCGCGGATATGGTTCTTTCAACAGGTAAGCTACCCCTCCAAGGATTCTGCCCGGGCTCAGGAACCGTCTCTCACAATGCATGCAGGTTTTATTTTATATATATTTTGGTCCCCGACGATTGTAGTAATGAGAGTGAAAAAATAATAAAAAAATAATAAAAAATCACCACCACCACCAACTTCCTTCTAAATAAAATAAAATACATACATGCAGAAAAAAATTACTACAAAAAAAACTAAAACAAAAACACATCATGTTCACCAATGCATAACAACATCCTATTCCGAAGAAACAATAAAACAGAAAAAAAAAAGTTTGCTACAGAAACTTCGCGTTGGCTCGGTTCGTTCCATACACTGCACAACTATCGTCCGTCTAAAGGCTTTGGACGGACGATGAGGCCGATATCGTGAATGTACAACTTTCATAAAACAAAAAAAAAGTCAGCATTGCAATGCCCGAGCAAACGTGTCTTTTTTTTTCTTGCTTCCCGGGGGGCGGAAAGAAGATGAGGGGGGAGGGGGAGGGGAGGTGAGGGCTAACTCCAATGGTATAGTGCAACCCAACAATCTCTTCCCCTTCTGGACATCTCATGGTTCTGTTTTCTGTTACTGCTTCCGATGGTGCCTCGGCTGTAAAGGTGGAATAATCCGTTACATTCTTTTTACGGCCCATATTTGTTTCTAGCTCGAGGGCAATGATACGTTTTCCGTGCTCGTGTAGGTGGAAGCATACATTGATTGTAGTGATGCGCTCGGATAGGAAGCCTAGAGGTGTGTGTTAGAGGACGTTTGAATATATCTCAAGCGCGGGTGCATGAGTGTGTGTACCTTGGATACACATGGTTTGGTCCTCCGTCGGCCTCGCGAATTCCTCCTGCCAATCCCCCAGAATAACGACACCCATCTTCGGGTTTCCATGGAATTTTAGAGCCTTGAGTCCGTACCGCCCAGGGACCGTGTTGACATACGACTCGAGCTTCTCTAGATGCTCAGGCGAGAGAAGAGAGTACGCCCTCTGCGTTGCAGGTTCTTCTGGGTATTCTTCGACTTCAACGTCTGTGCAGAATCTGTAATCACTGGGCAAATCCTTTGGGTCACACGCCCAGTCCAAACCTGTCGTCTCATCTTTCTCAAAACTAGTCTTGTCCAGGGCCTTTGGAGGAACTTGCTGCAAAACACGGCTTTGTGATTTCTCGTGGAGTATTCCAATAGAGGTACAGTGATCGGGCTTAAATTTCGTTAGCAAGACTCACCTTTCCTCAGAGCGCCTTCAGCTTACTTACGTTGGAAAACGCCATATAGATCCCCACGGCTTTTCGTCCTCTGGGTGGGGACTTGGACACAACTGTGCCATTCGTTGTACGGCCAATCCATGGGGTTGTCCGGCCGTGGCTTGTGCAAAGCTACATGTGGGTTAGCAGGATATCTTTACAAAGCGCTACCTAATCAACTTACTGTGAGCGCGCCGCCTTCGCCAAAGGAAAGGCGATACAAGACAGAGATGGAAGTGAAAACCTCATCTGGATTCAAGAGAAACAAAGTCTCGTAAGCAGAGGCTTGGCCCAAAGGCTCGACGTCCCAGGACCCCCCGCGCCTAAAGCGAAGCCCACAGAACTGGCCTCCGGAAACATAGCCCTTGACGCCATCGACCTTGCCTTCCTGGCCGCGATGGTCGAAGAAATCGGCGAGAACTCGATTGCTCGGCGGGATTGGCTCGGATGTCTCGACAGATGGTCTTATTCTCAAGCACGATGAAGACTTCCAGGGGCATTGCATTTGAGCGGTGAAGTCGTCTCGCTCCGCAGCTGGGATTATATCTAGATTGAATAGTGGTTCCCAATCTGTGATGCGATCGGCAGTGAAGCTGAATTTGATACCACAGAGGTACTCGGACTCGACCTCGATCCGTAGAACCCGCTGCCTAGATCGTTCATTCGTAAGGAACTGTGAATCGTATTAGCTATTATTCCACAAACCACACGAGTAACTGACGAGGAGCTTCTGTAATTCACGAAATCGCCCTGTATCCTCACGCTTGATCCCGGTATCCCGGAGCGCAATACAATTGATGCGCTTTCTAGGGTTCGTGAAATTATACGTTTCCTTGACCGCGGTTTCTTTGGTACTTCCGAAGTAGTGGTCAGACCGGCTCTGGTCAAAGTAACGAAACCGTATACCGTCCATGTCGCCATATATCGTGACAGAAGAAATTGGGTCTAGGAATGAAACCCAGCCTGCGAACTTGGCCAGGGGTTCTACCCTCATAGTCTTGTGACAGCCACTACGTTTTAGGCCAGAAATAAAACTGCTGGGGAGCGGTCCGTCAACCCAAGAGTTGCCATGATTATCGGTATCGGCGAAGGGGATCAGGAGTCCTGGGGAACTATATGTAGAATACAGTGAGGACGCCCCAAATGCTGAAGTGTTTGACGAGGGAGGAGGACTGGGTGGGAATGGGCCGCTTGGTCTGCAGATGATTCCAAGTTGAACAATCCATTTTAACTGAACGTTGTTAGTCTATGAGTTTTCTCCCCCTTCGGTATCTGTCTGTACCGTAGGATCGTAAATACAGTGAAACCCAATCACTGCAGATTTCAAATACTCCCACTGTGCAGACGTCTGCTTCTCATGCTCAGGAGGTTCTGGTGCATACACCTTTTGCTGACCAAGATATCGCTCACCAAACGCCGGGCCAGGACCATCGGATGGTGTTACCATCTTTTCATGTTAGTCATGGTTTCCAACGCCTTGATTTCCGGGGGACCATACCTGAAGGCTGTGAATGCCCATGTCCCCATAACCTAGAACAACAGCTGAAATTACCATGCCCATTCGGATTATGAAATTGGTAATATTTTCCCCGCAACAATTGCCAATATCCCTCACAACTCTACTCCCATTGCTTTTCTGGTACAGAAATCTCAGGCCCGTGAGGTGTCTTCCATCAGAAAATCCGGATATCGTCTTTAGTGTGCCAGGCGGAATGCTCTGCAATGTAGGCTCAAACACTTCACACTCCGCGGTCCGGGTTCTCCAGTCACCAACTGCAGGGCCTTCTCTTTCTTTGATCTCAACGTCGTTGGGAGGAACTTCCTTCCAAAGAGAGGCCTCCTGGTGTGAAAGTGGGACACTGAGAGGCGCGTTATATCGTATGCCTACAGGTTTCTCCTCGAGGATGGCAAATGTCTCAATATGGCCAAAGGAGTTGATAAACCCCGTAAAACCGGCAAGAATGCGGTATTTTCGAGGGGCAACTAAACGGCGGATGGGGCCGTTCCAATTCCCAAAGCATCGGGAATAGAATTCGCCCCTTGCATATTCGTCAACTGGGGAACTAGCATCTTCGAATACGAGACGCAACCCCTGAAGACAACCACGACTCCAACAAACAATAAATCCTGTTAGCAGAGGCGAGCGTATCGACTCTAGATCGTATTCGAGGTCGTATGTTTCCGATACGGAGGTTTGTCTCCCAAAACGCTTTCCCCTTTCCCATTTCCCAGGCCATCTGGGGTCGGGCAGAAGTTCAAACCCACAAACACTACCAGTTTCGGGATCCAGCCATACTTTCGCGGACATAACCGCTCGAACGAATTCAGCAGCGGTTACCCAGGACCTTGAATCACTCGATGCAGATGAGCTTGGGGACTCGTCTCCCGGAATTGACCCACTCGAGCCTTGAAATATAGATGTGACATCGTCAGTTCTAGGGGAGGGTGTTGTCAACATAGTAGTTTGTCGACAGCCTTCGGCTCCGGATCGAACACCGACGTGACCTCGTACGACAGCAGTTCTCTCCGCCATCTTTTCGCTAAGCTCGAATGTAACCTCCAAGTTCCTTGCTGATGTCTCAACTAACTCGTCGGCCATGGGTTCGACGATCTTCCAGATTCGCCGGCGATTGCGCAGGCTGTCGCTCGTCCGCCACTCCCTCGAGATTCGTTCATACACTATCTTCCATTCGATTTGAGGATAGTCGCTCGACGAGTATTGCTCGGTCTCTTTCAAGAGTTTCGGTAGATATGCCATCTCTTCAGTAATAAATCGTCGAAACTCCTTCTGCGGTACCTGAACAGCACCAACAGGAACAGACGCCATTCTCAGACGACCAGTTTCGAGAGGGGTAAGGTAGCTGATAATCTCAACTATGATTTCTTGAGGTAGCTCCCAGAAAGGATCCTGAGTTCTGCTTTTCTTATATGTGAGGGTAGAGTCATTACCGCCCGCGTCTCTTGTTGGTGGGTTACTGCTGTCTTCCGCGGGCAAAGGCTCATGCAAGAGTGGCGTGTTTGCCGGGCTGACCGCCAACCACTTGGGACCGTCAACATGGCATTCTGATACGGGGTGAAGTGTGTCTACATACATGGAGCCCTTCAATATGGAGCCAATTTTGACCGTCCCCGCAAAGTTGTGCTTCACGGTAACCTGCGCCGCCCATTATACCCACGGACAGTCTTGTGATCGGATCCGCCAGTGTTTGGTTTCGCAGAGATACCGATGTAAGCTCTGACTTACGAGGCGTGCATGATGATGGTATCAAATCTCGCAGGTAGCTCCACAAATTGTCAGTGCTGATGTCTTCCCCGACGGTCATGCTGGCTATTCCGCGCCTATTACCGCAAACGCTAAGGGCAAGATCAAGAAGATCCCAACATTCATCATGAAACGGAATACTTCCGATGCAGAACTTGCGATCTACACGATCCGGCTCTTCGTACATGTGAAATCCAAAGCCGGTATCGTCAAATTCCGGAATCCCAGGTTGGTCTCCCTCTTCGGCATCTTCAAAGTCCAATTCTGCCTCAATCGACGGATATGCATCAGCCCACGATGCATCCTGACGAACAGTCCCGCGTCCCGTGATATAGGTCCACTGGTCATCCGTGAGTTGATCGGGGCCGCCTTCAGGCTGCTCCCATGCACTACGATGGATGAGAGCTCGCATGATATGCGTCCACCTCATATCCTGGCTTGTGATCTTCGTTCCATCGTACGCATGGCGGATCTTGGCCCGACGAAGATCCGTGAGAGCGTTCATATAGTAATCCTGGGTATCGTATTCCAGACGGGCCCTCGCACTTAAAACCTTGTATGCCCTCTCATATGTCACCACCTCGTTCCGCTCCACTGGTACACTAAACTCGTCCGGACTTGGTACATCGTCCAGAGTAACACCATGTTCGTCCGAGGCGAGGACCGAGTCGGGGACCTGCACGTCGGTTCTGAAGACGCGCGCAAAAGGACCCCCACAGATGGCGCAGAAGAATTGATTCCGGTACTTGTCCTCCGTCCAAAAAGACGCCATACGGCCGCAGGCAATTGCCCTCAAGTCATTGTCCGTGCAGGAAGACACAAATACGAGACGGAACCCCCATGTCACACTCGTCGAAAGAGCCGGGCCCTTTACTTATATCCCGCAACTTAGAGTGGGAAGAGGCCGCGGTTATCGCTCACCACGGCGACTAGGTGGGGGCGGGCGGTTCGATGAAGCCGCAGCCCTCAAACCCGGACCGTTGTTGGCCTCTTTACGTGGCGTCGCCCCAACCGCACAAATCCCATACTTAGCACACAGAGGCCTGCATCGCTGCAACTCGCAGCCAAGCAATCCGCCCTGTGGTATCCCTAAATGGCTTAGAATGCCGTTGCTTGTTTTAGGGCCGAGCCTTGCATCGCACACGCCTGGCGCACGGTTACAGCTTGCAGCTTACGGTACATCCTACGTACATAGGCGGAGGAGTAGCTTGCAGCGAGTGCAGAAGGTTTGGGCTTCGGAAGTTTTTCGCACCATACCGCCTCCCGCTAACCCGAATCTGGAGTAGATCAGGGCGGATCGCTGCAGCCCAGAGTCTGTCCTCCACGCCGTGTACACTTGGTCGTCGGGAGTGCGATGTAGTCGTAGGGGAGGACGGGGTGGATACGGTGTACAGAAGTAGCCCCCGACGACTTGCACGCTTCCTGGATCAACTTCCCATTGTAGTCTACTATGTAGGGATGGTGGCTGCATCTGCTGAACAAGGGCGGCAAGCAAAGAATACAACAAGTGCGAAGCAAACCACATCACGTCCCGCCTCACGTCCCGCTTGACGTCCGAGCGGGACGTCCAGCCATCCACCCCCCTATATCATACATATGTATGCTCCCCTAATAAGCATCCGTCAAAGTCCTTCTCTAGTTACCCCCCTTTACAAGTACAGGCCTTCTGGCTCACTCTCGCTTTTCGTCTTCAATACCCTTTCCCTTGCCGTTCTAAAGTCCTGCATCTGTACCCTCATCCTCCGTTCCCTAAGTGCCATCAAGCCAGCCTCAGAGCAAATTGCCTTGATATCCGCGCCTGAGAGATCGTCTTTCTGGTTGATAAACTCATCTAGATCAACGTCATCATTCAGCGACATCTTGGAGGTATGGAGGGTGAAGATTTTGCGCTTCGTATTCTCTGTTATCATAGTTAGTGTCAAGTACAACGGGGTGGCAACTCCGCTAGACTCACGGTCCGGGTTCTCAAAGAGGATCTTTCTATCAATACGCCCCGGGCGAATTAGTGCAGGGTCAAGAGTCTCGATCTTGTTTGTAGCCATGATAACCTTAACGTCCCCACGGTCGTCAAAGCCGTCAAGCTGGTTCAAGAGCTCCAACATTGTCCGTTGAACCTCGCGTTCGCCACCAGAGGATGACTCGTAACGTTTTGTACCGATAGCATCGATTTCATCGATGAAAACGATTGAGGGTGCGTGTTCAGCGGCCACCTACGGACAACGGTTAATCTCTGAGTAGAGCCATATTGGCGCCATTATTTTGCACATACTTGGAAAATCTGCCTGCAAAGTCTGGGCCCATCGCCCAAATACTTTTGAATCAGCTCGCTGCCAACGATCCTCAAAAAGGTCGCACTGGTCTGGTTAGCCACGGCCTTGGCAAGTAGTGTTTTGCCCGTTCCCGGTGCCCCGTATAAAATGACCCCTTTCGGAGGTTTAATGCCCATTTCCTCGTATAATTCTGGATGAAGCAATGGTAGCTCGACCGCCTCTCGTACCTCCTGGATCTGTTGTTCTAGCCCACCAATGTCGGCATAGGATTCTGTGGGGGCCTTATCGAGCTTCATGACTGAGACCAAGGGGTCCGCATCATCGGTCAATACCCCAACAACCGAGACGGATTTATGGTGTAAGAGGACGCTTGCCCCAGGCTCGAGGAGATCCTTGTCCACAAATGACATGATTGAGACATAGTATTCAGGCCCGGTGGCACTGGATACAATTGCATGGTCATCATCAATCATCTCTTCCAGGTTCCCGACGCCCATGGGGCTACCTCTCATATCATCGACCCGTCCCCTCTCATCTGCATTGCGATCGAGAACATCAGAATCCACTGACGCTGGTCCGCCGGTCTGTGTAGCCTTGGCTTTGCGAAGGCGCTCCTGATTCTCGACATATTCTTCTTCGAGGAGTAGGTGGTCATGGATGCGCTGCATACGGAGGTATTTCAGCTTGCAGCGAGATGTTGGGTAAATTGTCGGTAGCTTCGAGGCTGCATTCGGACCGGCTGCACGGCGCTTCTTGCGGCCGATGCGGGTGGTGGGCTGGGGAGGCGGTTCATACTTCGGCTTCTCCTTCTGTGGCAGCGTTAGAGCTGGAATTCTGGATGCAGATAGTCGGGTAGGGGATATTAGGAAGTGTGACGTGGAAACGATACCTTTTGATCCTTCGCATTCTTGTCATCCCCTCCTGGCTGATTCCCGCCGAGATTTGATTGTCCCGAGCCCTGATAAGTAGAAATCCTCAGTTAGCACTACGCCTCGTACATTTCTAAGCTCCATCAGTAGGACGATGTCAAAAAGCGCCTGAGGTTTGGCAGGTCCGCCTAAACTTAGATACAAGGCATATCTCCGATGAGATTGGGAAGTGATAATAATGCCCCCGGCATTGATGATACTCCAAGGGGCAGTGTTCAGTCTGCCACCGACCAGCAGAACTCATAGGACGAGGCTACTTTACCATGTTGAGAACGAAGTCTTGGACACTAGCAGCCCGGTACTGTGATAGAAACGGGGCCTAAGATAGCGACGGTAGGCGATAATGAGGAATTTCAGTTGAAGAATGAGCTTGATGAGAGGTGTTTGATGGACCAGAGCCTTCACTTGTTGATAGACGCGGACCGCGCGTTAAAGCTTTGGTGCTGGCACGTGATTACCAATCGGGCGCCAACACGTCGAGAAGCTTCCCAGAAACCAGAGACCAGACTCAGTCCCATTCATTTGCGTTTAATTCGATCGAATACCCATCACAGAAAAGGTCCGTCTGTACAGCGCATGAGAAAAATTCTACACCGGTTGCAGCCAGAAATAATACTATCGATAGAGGGTCAGGGCAAAATTCAGTGCGCTTCCACCCGCTACCTGCTACACCGTTCGTGAGAGCACGGTTTACTCTATTTCTTGCTCGTCCCGTTGCATATTCCCGCCTACATCACAGTCAACGATTGCTGCTGGTTACGTCCAGCAAGTCCCACTTGCCACTCTTGCCGGTCAGTTGCCTCTGCCTGCTGCCTCGCTGGAGCCGAGCACAGCCTTACTCATTTTCGAGAATACCAGCCTCTCTCCCACCCACCCTCACTACAAACCTCGCTCTGCGTTTGCTCCTACTCGCACCAAGGTCGTCTTTCTTTGCTAGATTACGGGAAATGTCTACCAATCGCGCCCGCCGTATCACGAAAGAGATTGCCGATATCCACTCCGATACCTCCTCCCATATCCAAGCAGATCCTGTTGGGAACGGAGATGATCTAACTCACTTGAAGGGCCAATTTAGAGGTCCCCCAGGCACAGCATATGAAGGTGGCAACTTTGTAGTAGATATCAAGATTCCGAACGAATACCCATTTCGGCCACCGGTCATGAAATTCGATACTAAGGTCTGGCACCCTAACGTCAGTAGCCAAACGGTATGTCCGGCGTAGTCCCGAGTCCCTTCCAGAGACAGCACCACCCGGAAGTTGGGCTAACGAGACGTTTTATCAAGGGTGCCATCTGCCTTGATACCCTTTCTTCAGCTTGGTCACCCGTCCTTACCATCAAATCTGCTCTACTTTCCCTTCAATCCCTCCTCAGCACTCCAGAACCTAAAGATCCCCAAGACGCGGAGGTTGCGGGGATGCTAATGCGCAATCCCGAAGAATTTCAGCGCGTGGCTCGCGAATGGGCAGTGCGATATGCAGGTGCCCCGAAAAAGGAGAGAGGTGAGGGTAGTGGCGGAACTTCTGGAGAGAGTCTGCAACAAAGGGAGCAGCGGTCAAGAGAAGAGGAGGAGAGGGAGAGATTGGCTGCGTAAGCATCCTAAATTTCTTGCCCCGAGACGCTTTCTAGCTAAAGCAAAGTTACTGACACGCATGTTGGGCTTTAGCTATGAAGGATACAATAAAGACTTGATTGACCGCTTCGTCAACATGGGCTTTGACGTCGATCGTGTGGTCTCGGCGTTTAAGTTCGTCGGTATCGATAGGAATGGTGGTGAGGATTATGAGCTTGAGGAAGCCTATATGGGCGACATCACAGCACGGCTACTTGGCGAGCCGTGAAATTAATGATTGGGTCATGTGTGGGCATGTGTTCTAATCCTAACTCAATAGCCATGAAAGCCTTCCTGTTGCTGCATTGAATTGGCTTGGATTTATATGTCGACTGTTGACTGGCAGAGAACGATTACAGTAAGACTTGGTGGTTACCTGAATATCTTGTGATGATGTCAATGACATTGACGATGGAAGCGGAGCAAGGCAGATGCTCTCGGCGATAGGGCGAATTATGTGGATCTTGCTACTCTGCTTTCTCTAAACCTAAGAGCTACCGCGATATTTTGTCCTCCCCTTTTCGACTTTATTCCCTTTGTGTTTTCCCTATGTGGATGGTAGCGAATTGGCTCTTTGTACACAGCGAAGGCGGTTTATATTTCAAATCGCCTCTTTACACAAGCTCTATCTACTTACAGAACGGCCTTCGGGGGCATTACAGTAAGGGCAGATTTTTGGATATGGTGACCCAAGACAATGGAGGGGTAGCCGGTACCCAATGGGGCGCTACCATTGCGGTTAGTGCTCGTAAATGGTGTCTCTAGGGATGTGGGCGTCGTTGTAGAGAATGAAAATTGTGTACCGTACTTGTACTACCCCTGTTGGAGGCCTCAATGCATCCCCGAGTACAGAACAGAAAAGCAACTGTTGGAAAGCGGGATCCAGAAGCTGAGAAAAGAGGCCCGGGAACGACTTTCCTGAACCGGCGACTGCCTGCTGTGTTGACTCCGCCGCCTGCTACACTGTACTTGTCCAAGTCCTTGTAGCGCCAGCCTCTTTCCATCGTCACATGTACCTGTACTTGTGCTCCGAGCAGGCACGACTTTACGTCGCTGCCTACTAGAAAAAAAAGAAAGCCGATAATTTGAACCGCAGCAACAGCGATGACGACTTGGACAACGGGCTAAAAATTCCCCCGGGCCCCGCCCCACACCTCTCCAAATTCCTCCCCCCAGCCACCCAAACAAGAAATCCACGCATTCCAACCTCACAAGACCGGCGGAAAAAAAAAGAACACGCCGTTCCTCGCCCCAAACACTGGAAATAGCCCAACGTACATCCAGAACTTCATTGGGAAATAGAAGAGCGAATAAAAGCGACGCGCCGCGATCAGGTCAAAAATGGTGGTTCTTGAGCCGCGCAGGCGCGTCTCGGCGCTCGTGGGCTACTTTATCGCGATTGTGGATCGTGTGGTGGATAAGGAGACGAGGGAGAGGGTTTATGCGGGACTGAGTGGGTTTGCGAGGGAGTCACCGCTGCTTGCTGTATGAGATGATATGGTCCCGCGAACAATGGCATGGTCATTATCAGCTGACAGCAAAGCGGCCACAGTCCTTCCTTGTAGCACAGCTGCTTCTGTCTGCTCTGCCGCTTCTCCTCTTCATGTCCTTTGTGCTGTCAACGCTGCTCGTGGCTCTGTTGGCTGCTGTTGCCTTCTCGCTGTTCTGGATCGGTATTGCCGTTCTGCTTCTGGTGCCAACCTTGTGCGTTACGCTAAGCCTTGGGGTGGGAGTTTGGCTTTGGGGTGTTGGGTGTTGGGTTATTTGGAGGTGGGTTTGGGCAATCGTTGTTGTCGGGAGGGGTGGGGGAGCGAAGATGGAAGGGGCGGAGAGTTTGAATGGGGATGTGGTAGTTGGGGATGGTTGATGGATAACGAGATTGGGGGGGGGGGTTTGTGGGAATGACACGGTGGGATAGATGGTTGGGGAATTGTTTCCTTCCCAGGGGGGTTGGGAGGCCGGGCTTTGGGCGTTGCGGATATGTACTTGCGACGGATGGCCGGGAATCTGCACTATTTGAGATAATTTACATGGTGAAATTATGAATTTCAATTGATATCTATGGGGGGAGGCAATGTCTATCAGCCAGGAGTTTGTCTAACCTCCGAAAACATGTAGTCACCCGTATGCGAGATCCCATGTGCCCACCTTGCAACACCAGTATCTAGAGGGAGCATTTACTACAATGCGCCGAGAGTCCCACGAACGCCGTACTCCAGAGAGACGATGGGTATCCGGGATAGCTTCAGCCACCGCCCCGCGTTTCACCCCAACCAACCCACCGCCGTATAACCTCATCCACAGTCTTGAGTCCCCCCCTGCTGGCATCAACGGCAAACCACTCCCTATGATCCTTGCCGCACTTCCCACACAGGTCTTGCTTAACCCTCTTGTCTGCGAGCTCTATATGGATGAGCCGCTCAACGCGGTGAACGTTAGGAACTTTCCTAGGGGACATGGCGGGCGGCGACTGCGAAGGTGAAGCTGAGGGAGAAGGAACCTGTGAAGATGGGACGTGTGGGTAGTAGCGAATTAATGATAGGTTATAGCCACATTGCCTTGTCCATTCATTGAGCCGTCGGTGGACATTCGAGGCGCGCCCGATCTTAAGGAGGATAGTGTTTTTATTATTGTTGGTTGATGCAGCTTCAAGGATCTCGCTTGGACGCCCATGTTTGTGGTTATAGGATGTTAAAGATGGTGAGAGCAGTGCACTCACAGCTTTCGGAGACGGAGCAGTGGCTGTGTCCGAATCCGTGAGCCAGAAAATATAGATGTAGCCCTCGTCATCATTTTCTGAAATGGGCTTTGCAAGCTCTGTCAACAAGAGGGACGTTGTTTGTGGGGACAGGTGTTTGGGTATCAGTGATAGCAGGTATGCGGTTTGTGTCGAAGGATCCCGAGGTAGAGATGGCCGGCCAAGTTGTTGAGCTGCCTTGTGCGCCACGGAGGCCCCCGCCTTCGGCATCTTACCGGTGGAAAGGGGCTTGCGTTCTTCTGATACTGAAGGTTTTAGTGAGTTCGTCGACGGAGGTGTTGGGTAGACCGGCCGCATAGGACCAGTTCGACCTGCATCTCTAGCGTCTGAATGAAATGGAGGTCTTTGCAGTAGGGGTGCGGTAGGTGTATCTTTGGAGCGCTGTTGTTCCTTCGGTTGATGCCCGTTTTTCTGGGGTTGGTAAGGCCGTATTTTAGGTTCGTTGTCGCCATCGCTGAAATCGTACTCGATACAGCAGAAGAGAGAGAAAGGAACAGGCTCCTTTTTTCCTCTGCGGCCATTGCGCCTTATCGGTTTCTCCCTGGCATTCGCTTTTGCAGCCTCAGCGGCCGTTCCAATATCCAAAATGCCTATCCTATCAACCAAAGTATCGATACTCGTTCGCCGCTGGTAAGCAGCCCCCTTTCTTAAGTTGTCGTCTCGATGCAGAGCATTCCTCCCACTAAAAGCCACTTTCTCCGCTTGATCCTTGTGTTGCCAGCAAAAAAATCCCGCCGTCTCGCCGTCGTCTTCCGAAACCACGGCTACTAGACCGGGGGAGAGGGGTGACGACCTCGATGACGATGCTGCTGGGGAAGCAGCGAGTGAACGGCGACAAGGCCGACCACTGGATGTGATGCCTCTGCAAGTAGTAGACGGATTCCTTGAATCCGATCGCGGGAGCAGCGATTCCGGTGTATGAGGGATGTACGGCATCGGAAGGTTGGCGGGTTAAAGAGACGGACAGAACGAGAAATAAGAGACTCTGTTAGTTCAGCACATAGTAGTGTAAATTGGACAAACGAAAAACCCAAGAAATCTCTTGAGGAACAACGAGAAAAGACAAACGGGTTGCTCGTCGTTGGCACAAAGGGGAGGCAGTGAAGAGATGGCTGGCGTTCGTCAACGAGTGGCTGGGAAAACGACGCCTCGACTGCGCCTTGTGATATGTCGCCATTCAAACGAATGGTTGCGGGCAGACGTGGCATCATGGAACAAACAGTCGGCGATGACACTTCTCCCGTCACTATATCACCCGGGAGAGCGCGGGAGTGCTCCAAGGCAATCCATTGGGGGAGTGGGATGGCGAGTGCAGAAGCATCCCTAGTAGTAGGAAAAACTAGAGGCCTTGGTACTTCCCGTACGATAGAATGGAACGATTATTCGGTTAAAAAAAAATGGACAAGCGGAGAATCGAACTCCGGACCTTCCCCACACAGAGGGTGAACTTTGCTAAGGGGATATTATACCACTAAACCACATGCCCTGAATTGATATTTGATTATCTACTAGGCAGCCTAAGACCCACTTTCGATCGGAGGGAATAAACCGCTAAAGCATACACCCCAATAAAATGTCCGTTTGATTAACTATGGTCGCATCACATTCATCCATAATGAGAGTAAAAAACTCGCGCACCCAACCGGCACATAATCTAATCTGCGTCGGTTTGAATTGCTGCTTGAAGCTGTTCGATCCGACACTTACCCCACCATACTTTTATGTGGGACGTGTGGGACATTACAATTAACATAAATCACTCAATAGCCGCCATCTCAGGCCCCCAGCTCTTCGATACTAAATAGAGTACACCATGGAGTACGAAACAAAGACTCGTGAGTAGGGCCACCGGCGCTTACTGAAGAACTCCTATTGACTAGCTCACAAAGCTCTCTACAAGACCTCCGACAGAACGTCATTTGCTTATGTCACTGTGCGGGACAGATGGCCGGTCATACTGGTACGTGCTACGCCCCCAATCCTTGCGAAACAAAGAGAGATTATTGACCTGTGTAGACCAGCGCCATCGACGATATCCATCGTGTGACCTCGGCATCTAAGGATATTGAACAGGCGGAGGAGGGCAAGCGAATCATCGAGAGCCTGGCGAAGTTGAAATATGAACTACAACACGATAGGCAACTGACGTGAGTACCCGCTTGCGCGCGCTTGGGTGAATATCGAGTTGGTATCTGAAACGTTTCAGGCCACTTCCCGATGACGGAGTGCAAGATATAGCGAAATATAATGAAGAACTACAGGCCCTAGGCTCCCCTACTTGGTTCAACGTACCATGGCTGTATGCAGAATGCTACCTATACCGGTGAGGCTATTATTACAACCCCTGGCAGACGAGACAGGCACTAATTCACCTAAAAATAGGCGCATAAACACAATCTTCTCCCTATCCAAGACATGGAAGACCTATGACGTATTTGGGCGGCAAAAGCTCTCAACGTTCAAGTCGTCCCGGCCCGCTGTACTGGAACTAGCCGCAAAATACAAGGAATTGGTCCTTCAGCTAGAGTCTGAATCGTCGGCTGACACGTCGAGGTCACCAGAGGATGTCGAGGAGGCCAAGAAGCTTCTGTTTATGGAGATGTGTGAGATCTGTCTATGGGGCAATGCAACGGATCTTTCCCTCCTTACGTCCCTAACATACGAGGATATTCAAAAGCTTCAGGGTTCCGAAGCTCGCAAGAAATCTGAAGCGAACATCCTCGTCAACGACCTCTCTGCAGCGTACCAGGTCCTGAAGGATGCCCAAGTGGTAGGGGGCGGAAGTGAGCGTACTGTAGACATAGTCTTGGACAATGCTGGATTTGAGCTCTTTGTCGACCTCATCCTCGCAGGCTACTTGCTCTCCGCCAACCTCGCTACATCTGTTGTACTACACCCCAAACTAATTCCCTGGTTCGTCTCAGACGTCATCCCCAACGACTTTGCAGCCCTCCTAAGCGCCCTCGCCGACCCCCAGGATTTCTACTCTACACCCTCTGAAGAAGACGTACTAGCAAATAGAACACCAGAACCGCTGTCTGACAGGGGAGTCGAAGAGTTAGCTTTTCTCTATGAGCGATGGCGTGACCTCCACATTGACGGAAAGTTGATAATCCGAGGCAATAGGTTCTGGACTGAGGCGGGTAGCTACTGGAGGTTACCAGGAACGCAACCGGCGCTTTTGGAGGATATGAAGCAGAGTGAATTGGTGATCTTCAAGGGTGACCTGAACTACCGGAAACTGACCGCAGACGTAAGTCTAAAAATCTCTTCCAGCCACTCCGGAGGAGACATCCATCGACTCACAACATGAAACCAATAGGCAATGTGGGATCCCACAATACCCTTTGGCACCGCCATCGGCCCGCTAGGCCCAGGCTCCGGCGTACGCACACTAGCTCTGCGCACGTGCAAAGCAGACGTCGTCGTCGGCCTTCCAGCCGGGCTAGACGAGAAACTAAAAGAACAGGACGGCGATAGTACCGTAAGGAAGTGGGCATCAAGCGGTAAATGGGCCGTTGTGCAGTTCTGTGACGGGAAGAAGTAAAAAAGGGCTACTATATCGTCATCGATATTTCCCCTTTTATTCCCAAGAGACTCTAGCCAAAAAAAAGCCATATTTTGGATCCCCACCCACTTCTTTCCCCGCCCCCAATTATTTTGGGGGTTTTCTTACAGCCATAATTTTGCCCACTAGAACAGAGAAATTGATAGCTAGGTCAGTAGACACGAGGAATCAAACACAGCAGTTCTACAACAACGACAACACCCGTAACTATTCTGCGCTGAATTACATGTCGGCTTGACGCTTGGGAGGACAAACCCACCCAACCTACCTTCCTTCTCTCTCCTGACTAATCACGTAAAGGGGGGGCGGGGGAGATGAAACTTGCACAAGCCTCACAGGTTGGGGGTAAGGCTACAGTAGATACGGCATGTCGTCGTTTGGGAATTTTTTTCTCGTTGCTCTCGTCAGATATATATATCTTGTCCACCTTGTTGCGCTCTGCTGAGAATAAGATAAGATGGGCTGAGCGAATATTTTTTTTTTTATCCCGCCTTCTTTCTCTGCAGTAGTTTTGCGTATATGGTGGTTTTTCAACTGAGGCTACGTTCGAGGTTTGGTTGGGAGTTGAGGGGCTTATATTTTTTTTAATATTTTATTTTACGCACTTTATGAATGTGGGAATGGATTTTAAGAGGCATGTGGGAATTGTTTCCTAGGGTATGGAAATCTTACTGCTGTGATTATAGATCACACTCCGAGTAATTTGGTGACCTGGCTGAAATCCCGGATGATTGTGCATCCTTCTTCTGTAGTGAGCGGCACATTTCCAGGACGCACGACGATCGCAGCATTCATCCCCGCGTCTGTGGCAGCAGCAACCTCTAATGCCCCGGTGTTAGCCCTGGTTCTGAGTAAACGGACCCGCCGTGTCGGGTTGGCAAACCTTTAACGTTATCACTCAAAAATAGCCATTCCTCTACCGATATCTTCTCTGCCTCAGCGATCTTCTGGTAGCTCTCCTTCACCGTTTTAGGTCCTGCAGTTACCGTATCATAGTAGCTATGCAGTAGCCCTCTCAGGTCCGGTCGTGTGGCGGAGTCGGTATATTGGAAAAAGAGCTTCTGAGCATTGACGGAGCCGGATGAGTAAATGGCGGTTGTGAGGCCACTCTCGTGCCAGTGAGTTAGGGCCGGGGGGACATCGGGGAAGATAGGGGCACGAAGGGAAGAGGATTCATAGCCAGTTCTCCAGAGGTAGCCTGATCCAGGACGGCATTAGGGATTGTGGTGGTTAAGAGGGTAGAGATTGAGGAATGGCCAAAGAAAGGATCGAGAAAAGCACATGACAAGAGAAACTTAGGGCCGAAAATCAAACCCCAACCGCCACCTCGTAGCCAGTTTGCTAGGGAGAGCCGAGCAGCATCAAAACCCTAAAAATCCAGACTACCCTACATAACTGGATCTATGAATAAGTCAGAGAAGTAGTGACCTCAGACCCACCTTGCAGCGACTTAAGATATGCCACTTTGACATCCCTCTCTGTCAGGTCTCTGACTGCTGACTCGAACGCGCCCTGGTTCTCCCTCGCACTCTCTGGAAAGGCATATCGGTATTCCTTGAAGTCTGCATCCTCCCACTTCTCGGAGAGGACCGACGGCAGGGATGACAGCGCGTAGGGGAACTACTCCGTATGAGTGAGTAGAGGTAATTTTTGCGTGTGGTCTGGAAACAAATATAAAATGTGATTAATTATTAATGTGGTTGGCCCCAGTCAGCCGTTGGGTTTCGAATTTGAAACTCGGCTGCTGCGGCGGGACATGAGGTAGAAATCCAGAGAAAATTAAAGCGACACGTATTCGCGGCCTTTCCATTCCAAACCAAATAGTTTTTAGGCGCTGAAACGGCCGAGAAATACGCTGTGGCGTGTCCAAACCTGATTGAAGTCTTGCTCGATCGCCCACGACATGTCTGACGCCGGCGAGCCGTACTG